>PVHX01008241.1:0-84882 GCA_004024805.1 Geosciurus inauris | reverse complement strand
GTGTTGCAAAAGCACGGTTCAACAGGCAAAAATAATTAAAGCAGACTCTATTAATTTCTCACCTCTCTCAAATGAAGTTAAAGGAGATGAAAATACATGGCTCAGGCAACACATTAGAGCCCCTCTGCCCTCACACCCCACAGTGGCTCTCTTGTCCCTCTCTTCTAAACATCCTTCTCAATGTAGTTGATGGGATTTACCCCAATGTGCCTGTCCCCAGTCCTTCTATCTATACCTCTTCCCAGAAGCAACTCCACTTCCACAGAAGGGGGAGCTCGGGAATCTGGGCTTGCCTCAGGAGAGTTATCTTTGGAAGACTAGAAGAGGAAGTAAGTTCTAGATAATTCTTACACCAACACTTTCTGGACCATCCCATATTCAAAACAGGAAAAACCATGCCTGTTCTACAAGACTACTGGGAAAACTAAATGAGATAAATACTCGTAAACTCCCTACAGATGTAAAGTGTCATTGTGATCTACACTGCAAAGCATTATTTAGGGCCCCAAGCACAATTTTCTTTTATCTCATCCTTACAAAAGATAAGTTTTATCTTCCTAATAAACATGCACCTGCTCTCCTTTTTAAACACAAGTCCCTAAACAAATAAAAAATAAATTGATGCCCTTATAAAAAGGAGCTAATATGAGAAGCATCTAGAAGTAACTTTGGATGCACTGTTAAGTTTATTAGTGACAGTCATGTATTTAGTACAGCGCAGAGTAATAAAAGTGCTCATATCGCTCATTTAAAAATAATTTTAGTTAGCGTGTGCACTGGTTATGTATACACAACACCTTTAATGAGCTATTATTTCAAAAGGGCAGAATTTAAGAATTGTTTCTTAAGTAGAATTTCAATGATAAATATCTGGAAAGATTACTCTTATCACTCAAAAATGAAGTTTGTGTGATTTCACAAGTATTGTCGATTCTTATAAAAGAATAGAAAATTGGGTCAAGTCTGTATCATCTATTGTTGCATAGTAAATTACTCCAAAATGTAGTGCATTAAGACAACAGGCATTTGTTAACTCACAGTTTCTATGGGCCAGGAATGTGGAAGTAATTCGGCTGGGAAGTTAGTCCTGGTGAGGAGATCTTAGGATGCAGGTCCTTGAGCTGTGTAAGGGAGTGTCAGTCATCTGAAGGCTTGGCTTGGGCTGGAAAGCCTGTGACCAGAATGGCCCCTTACCACATGGTGATTTTCTGGAGGCCTTGGTTTGTTGCTGGGTATTGGAAGGAGGCCTCTGTGTCTCACCTTGAACCCCTCTTCTGCAGAATTCTTGAGAGCCCTTTCAACATGGCGGCTGGCTTCTCCTAGTGGAAGGATCTGAGAGAGCAAAGGAAGTTTTGATGCCTTTTATGTCTCAGTCTTGGAGGTTAAACATCATTGTTTCTTCTACATCTCTTTGTTAGAAGCAAATTACTAAGTACAGCCCCCACTTAAGGAAGGAGAATTAGACTCCACTTTTTGGAAGAAGTGTTCCAAAGGATTTTTGGATATATTGTAAACCAACACAAGTTCTTTGGTACAAACTGCATTTTTCTATTGTTTGTATTCTAAACAGAATGAGTTTTTCCACAATAGGAGTAGCTATTTACATTATTAGATTCTCAGAATACAGTGTATAAATCTCTTTATTGGTTATGGAGAAAATGAGTTCAGAGCATAAGTAGCTTCTTCCAGGTATAGACAATTTCAGCGTCTGGATCTAGTTTGAGATTCAGAATCCTGATATGTAATTCCATGTGCAGTCAGATTGTGTCTAAATAGTGATAGCAGAAACAGGACTCTTTCATTGTACTATAATTTATTAGTTTAACTTTTGGCTACATTTGGGATCTCAAACATCTGGATTTAAATTGGAAACATCTCATCACAAACTCAGATGTTTCCAAATATAGTTTTGTTTTTTTTTTAAAGCTACGCCAAACCCCTTGGTAAATGAGTAACTGTATATGAGTGGCTACCCCATTAAAAATCTAACTCCCCTCCCCAATTTATATTATTTTGTGTGGAAAGTCTCCAATGTAATCAAGTGTTAAATTGAAAGTTTGGACTGAGGCAACAAGATATAATATATGTCAGATAGCAAAATGAGGTGTGAGTTAGGGCAGTGAGATGCACACTTTGCAAGAAAATACCTGGAAATTTATTACACAGACATCTGCCTTCCTCTTCCAAGTTTCTCCCACTCTGGGGAGGTTAAGTCCAGGGGAGTCTTACAAGGAAGATTTTGAAAGAAGGCATTTGCAGGCAGAAAGCATAAGGAACTGGTACCTGGCTCATGACTCTAAGGTTTCACCTAAGAGAACCAGAAAAATTCACAGAGGGCTCCTAAAGTTTCAGCAAGGAATCACTAGATAGAGTCTGGATCTGAGATGTCCTCCAGAGACCCAGGTATTAAAGACTTGCTCTCCAAAGTGGTGCTTTGAGGAGGTGGTAGACACTTTAAGAGGTGGGCCTAGTGGGAAGTTTTAGGTCATTGGAGGTGTGCCCTCAAAAGGGACTGTGGGATCTGTGTCTCTTCCTCTTTCTCTCTCTTTATTTGCTCCCATGATGAGGTAAACAGTTTGCTCTGCTACACAATCCTGCCATGATGTGCTGCCTGGCCACAGGCCCAAAGTGACAGGCCCAACTGGTTATGGACTGAGACCTCCAAAACTATGAGCCAGAGCAAACCTTTTCTCTTAATAAATTCATTTAACTCAGGTACTTTTATTACAATAGTGGTGAGCTAACACGTCCACAAAACAGGTTTAAAGGGATAGCGAAAAATAAAACAAGCTAGTATAAAAGCCCCTCGCACTTTTTTCCGTGTTTAACACATGGTTCCATTAAATATATATCACAGACATCTTCATCTTCTGCATTTTAAACACAATATATTGACCTATTAAGAAAAGGTAGTTGTTTTCAATAGTATCATGACTAATGCAATAATGAAATAGATGTGTATACTACTACATTTTTAAAGAAGTCAGAAGCAATTATGTCCCCAGGGTTTATGGAGATATATAGGGTTACTAACTCTGGACTCACAATTCCTATAAGCATGTTTCCAATTTTCCTGCCACCTTGTTCGGTTACTATGTTGTCTATTATCACTTCCACTAATTTCTTGATGCCTCTTTGTAATACCCCCTCTCTCTTCTTTTAACTGAGGGTTAGTGGGGAGAAAAGCTTGTTGAAATTATGATTTAAATGAGATTGAGTGGACATTGTCAAAATAAAAATCGCTTGCTCATCAAAGCTCTACCCAGAGAAAGTTTCTGAATAGCTGACTTAGGAACAAGGGAATTTTGTGTCAACTTATGTATTAGGTAAAAAACTGGAGGCCTGTACACACAGGGTTTTCACTGATACCAAGTATTTGTTGATTAAATTCAATCCTATTTTTCTTCCAATATTTTGCATTAATGAGTTCATTCAGCTGGTACAAACTGAGTGCCAACTATATGCCCAATGTTGAGCTTACATCTATTAATGCCTTTGTGGACTGACTTCTTTAGTTGGTTGCTTCTGTTTAAGTTTGTGTGCTCAATTCTAAATGTTGTGCTCTGTAACAAGGACCAAGAAATGGATTTTCCATGTCTTTTGAGGATGGCAAATCTCTTACGCCACTTAAGCAGATGGAGGAACAAGGGATTTATCATCAGATGGGGGAGGAATTCTATCCCTACAAATGGCACAGAACTTGCTGTGGGGCCTGATAGTAACAAAACCAACACGTCCATTGTATGTGATGTTTTAATTTTCCAGATTGCTTTAATAACTGTTTTCATATTGTACTTTCACAACAACCTTCTGAGGGATACAACCACTACTCTGAATTCTGTGACAAGTGAGATGAAGTGTTCTAATGGCTCAAAGCCAGTGACCAAGTCAGAGCTGGAGTCTCATCTGTGTTCTATGAAAATCCAGTCTTTCCCCTCTTCAAGCAGGCTCTAGACTCCACTTCTTGGTGTTTAATTTTTGCTGGTGCAGGATGGAGCCTATTTTGGTGTAATTCGAATTAGGCATTTGGAGATATGGCTGGACATCTTCAGAGACAAGTGGTTTCCCAGAGCTTGAAATGTATCCTTAGTGCTTCTGTTTTGGAGTCTATGTACTTCTGATCTACTATTCTATTTAATAAAAGAGTTGAGGGCCCAGAAATAGAACTGGAGTCCAAGAGTGGTTTTTGTGCTTTGAGCCCTTGGCATGGGTCCCTGGCATCCAACCTCTGCCCACCATGTGCATAATGGTCAGGAAGGAGCCTGATCCCCAGGACTAGGTGCTTGGGAGAGTCATTCTTCACAACCGGGTCCTCTTGGCGGCCTCTGCTGAGACTACAGGAAAGGACTGAGGCAGGCGAAGGCCAGATGTCCTGATTGTCATAGACTTAGGAGCCTCAGTTCCCACTCCCAGGCAAAGCCACAAGGGAAAAGAGAATTTGCCTACCCTAATGATGCTTCCCATTGCCAGAAGCTCAGCTTCTTCCTAGGGAGCTGCAGACTCCCTTTCCTGGTCAGCACTGGGGGTGCTAGTGATGAGCAAGCCATCGGGCTGCACACACATTTAGGGTTTGCAGCCAACCCCAGCATCTCCCTCATTGCATGTATTGTGTTGGGACAATGGTCTGATCAAATGTTTCCTAATTTCATTGTGGACTTCCTCTCTCTAATGAGTCCCTTTCTCCCAGCTCCAAATAAAGAAGATGCTAAAAAATGTGACACCCACTACAGATGGGTCACCCACATCTGGGCTTTTCATCTTAAAAGGCAGGGGTGGGGGGGGTGGGATGGCTAAATAAGATATGGCTGGCTTTTCTTATAAGAGGGGTGACTGGAGAAAGGGGGGTAGAGAGATGAGGGATGAGACAGAATTATGCACCATTGTTATCGAATGACAGACATATCCATTGGGAATAATTACAATAACGATTGCAGTCCGTAACTGACTCAGAACTGCTGTGTCCCTCTCTATGCCAAGTTATCAAATTTGGGCACTTGGGTTGCACCTATGAAGTTGGCATTTACCAAAGGAACCCATGGGCAGATGGGTATTTGCATGTGAAAACTGGGTAATTGTGCCTGTGTGAGTGTGTGTGTGTGTGTGTGTGTGTGTGAGCAGCAGCTTCTGCATGTACTTACCAGCCTCTCCTCAAGGTGTCAAGAGCAGTTACTGGTCCTTTGGAAAACTGGCCTGCAGTTTGAGTTCTGGGAATGTCTGAGATGCATGGCTGAGTGTTAGAGCCACCTCTGAGATGAGCTGTTACAGATGCATGTCTGACCATCTGTGATGTGCTCAGCACTGGAGTGTGGGAAGTAAAAGTACAAATTCTGAATTCAAATTTCAGCATTCACAAAGGCAAAGTGGCATGAGAGTGGAGTTTGTCTGAGGAGCTACATGTTTGCACCTTGTATCTGCACAGCAGTGTAGCAGAGTCTTGCAGATGGCTAAGGAAACTGAGACTCCAAGTAGTGAGGTTCAACCTGTGACAGATGGGAATTTGAACCAGTACTGTCTGTCCACTTGAACTGTCTTGCCTCTGCCACCTCCCAGGTGTGCTTAGGGAGTCTGTAGGGGAAGATGGGATCCAAAGGACAAAGATCTTCATTCGTTCTGCCTGAGCGTTTTCCTCTTTTATTGTGAGCCACACTGGATCCTGTGGAGAAGAAATCTCTAAGCCCAGTGTTAGAGGAACATGTGATCTCTACAGCCAGTGCTGCTGGTGGTCAGCACTGAGAGTCACAAAGGCCATGAGATGCCAGGGTCCCGTCAGTCTCCTACCCCATCCTTGACCATGCCTTGGACTGAATCCTTCTACTGGAGTATGTCCTGTCTTTCTCCTCACTTGTCTGTCTCCTATTCTTTCTTCAAGCTTAGATGATCTACCTATTTGTGGAAAAACAACCCCTTGAGAGAGGTACTGGTCTTACCCCATTATATAAGTGATGAGATTGAGCCCACTGAGAGACTGATGAATTCATCTAACATCACAGAGCCAGTAAGTGGTAGATCTTGGATTTGAATACTGTAGACTGGCTCCCCAAACCAGAGCACAATTGCCCAAATGAGAATAATCTATGTTTGTATATTTTTTTCAGCTTCCAGGGCCCCTTTGTAATAGTAGATGGTAGGTCTAGATGCCTATTCAAGATGCTCAGTGAATTTTTGATGAAGATGAGGAATTTGTCCTGATCTTGAACATATCATCAACCAGCCTTGGGGTGAAGGTGCGATTGGTAGTTTCCAATGTTATCACAGGAATACAGTCAACAACTGGGAGGGGTGGGTGACTTGGGCCTTGGGGCCATTTTTGTGCCACTGGCTGACCCCAGATGGTCTACCATTCAAAAGCAGTTCTCATCAGAGGAACAAGAAGAACCTGAGGGAAGAGGTACTATGCCAGGAGTGGCACTGTGCATGATTGTGCTGTGTGCAAGACTTGTCACAGAACCACAGGTCTCTTGCCAGTTTGAGTGGAACCCATGATGTGTTTTCTACTGGGCTCTGGGGCTTTTCCTGCAGTCCTGCTGTGCTCCCTGCAGTCTTTTCTGCCCCTCTGCAGTAGGCTCCAGGAAATCAACCCACATCCCTCTCCTTCACAGTCGCCACCATCTTCAGTGTTTGTTTCCTTAAAGTCCCCCAAAGACAAACACAAAAGACCATTTTGTCTTGAAGGCATTTACTGCTGATCACAGAGGGAAAAGAGAACGTCACAGAAATAGCAAATTTCATCAGAGGAGGTCTTTGTCCTCCTCTGAATGTGGAGTTTACTGAAGTTCCCACTGTCTTCTGATTTCTCCTTTAGCAAGGTTCTAGGGGTCACTTCCTTCACAGAAATTCTCTTCCCAGCCAGAACACACAGCCTGTCCATGGTTTCCAGTTGATACTGGACTTCCCTGGAGACCTCCAGGGTAATCTATGCTAAAAGGTTCATTGGCCGTGGCTTCTTTTGCTTTTGCTTGTACTTTGGTACCCAAAGGCAGGATCCATTCTTCTGCTCTGTTGTCCCCATGTGTTGGGGCTTAGCTCCCAAAGCCTGTGCTTCTTGTCTATACAAGCAACGCAGAGCTCACCTGGGGGCTTGACTTGGGGTTTTCCCCCTGAATGGCACCTAATTCTCCTTCTTGTGGATCCCAGGGTCTTTAGGAGGATGCAATTCTTACTTCAAACCATCTAGAGGTTAGCAAATAAGAGGGCAGGGGAGTAGGTTAAGCTAGTCTGTTGGGGGTGATGGTCTGCATGGAAAATCTTGCCACCAGACACTGTCTTGAGTAATTAAATGAAGAATTCCTGGACTCGAAGGTCCCCTGGAGATAATGGGAAGGTGCTAGAAGAGGACATCCAATATTCTTCCTGTGCTTTCGTGGTTTGATGTTCTTTGAAGACTTGGTGCCAAAAAATGCAGAGAGAGACAGCTGGGAAGAGGTGGAAAGAAACAAGCAGGATCAGAGGACATGGGCAAAGGCAGCTAGGCCTGAGAGCAAGGGTTAGAGACCAAGCTCCATACTTGCTTTGGGAAAGGCAAGGTTTAATGAAGCAGAGGAAGGGGAAAACCATTAAAGTGTGGCCAGAGACTGAAAGTATGTCAAGTCAAAGCCAAGAGCTGTGTGAAGCGAACGAGGAATATCATCCCCTAGATGTGCTCTCTTCGGTATGGGTGGCCTTTTCCTGTTCTCTTGTCTGCACTTGCTCAAACAGTTGTGAAAGATGAGGCCACCCATTGGAAGCCATAAGTCCTCAAAGCCTCTGTTATTACATTCTTTTTTCCAGCCAAATGATTCCTTCACACAGGGCAGAGGGCTATAGCAACCGCTCTCCACAGACCACCATGAGCTTCTCCTGGGAGAAGGTGCTCTGGAAATATACAAGATTTAGAGCAGATGAGGAGAATAATCACCGCCATTTTAGCAATCATGGAGGATCGCACATATAAGACACTAAAATCTTACGGTGTTGGTGATTCATTTTGTGAGAACCTGGCATTGATTCAGAAGACAGAGCTTCTGGACACTTGGCAGGGATTATAATTTCCACTATTTAAAGTGAATGCCTAGTATAAAACAATGTCAAGGCTATAGCAAATCCAATATAATAGTTGTGAACTATTGTCATTTGGGAGTGAACTTCTTGCAGTGATTGATTGGCACAGAAAGGGCATTAACATCATCTGTTGTGCCAATGATAATAGACTGAGGTGATTCTACAAGAGCTACTTTGTCCATCTGTCATTAATTACATTCAATGTCCAATCAGTCCATGTAAAAACAGTTAAGGATTTCCCCAGTGCACTTCTCCTTAAAATGGCCCATTTTAAGTCAGTCCAGTTGGGTCTGATCTGGATCAGCATTTTTTCAGGGTCCTGAAGGGACTCTAATACTTGGTCTTACATCTCCTGGTCCTCTTCAGGACCAGCATCCTTCTTATCAACATGAAGACCTTATTTCTTATTTCAACTCCAGATTAGGCTTCGTGTTGCTGTGTGTCTTGTGGCCCCATCCTGTTCTGGATGGTGTCCAGCTCTGGCTGGCTGTCACACTCTCCTCCCAGAGTGTATCCAGCCCAGGCTCCCTTGTCTTCATCTCAGGACACTCCCTTTGGGACTCTTCTTGCTGTATCAGTATTGGAAGCTTGCTTGCCTCTGAGCAACATCTTCTTTGACATTGGACCCTGTAGGGAGGTTCATGAAAGTTTTTTAAAAAACAAATTTATTGTATAAAAAGCATGTTAATATATGAAATTTCAAAGTCAAATACAGATCTTGGTGTTATTAATATGATTCAATCTAACTCTGCACTCTCAGTTCCTGATTCCTCAAGGTGAGCACTTTCTACTTCCAGATGTTTCTTCTGTTTCTCAACTAATATGTTTAAGCTTCAATTTTCTGATTTTTGCTTTTCTATACTACATATTTACTTTCTTCTGTGAAAGATAATTACTGAGCTTCCGACTTTCCACTCACCATAAACACACACACACACACACACACACACACACACTCACCCTCCTTTCATCCTCCGGAGTTAATTAGTATCAGATATGTATTACTGCATAACAAATTACTGCAGAGTAGAGCTGTAAGATAATAAACAATGTCTCACAGTTGTCATGGGTTGGGAACCTGAGGGGACTTCCTCAGTGATTGTGGCTCAAGGTCCCTCATGGTCATAGCGATATGAGGTTTGACCAGAGCTAAAGGACCTGACTTCAAGGTCACTGCCATGAGTGGCCTCTGGGTGTTGGTCGTTGGCCAGAAGTCTCTGTTCTTCCCTACCTGGACCTTACTACTGGATGCCCGTGTGTCCTCATGACATGACAAGTGTCTTCTCCATGAATGAGTGATCCAAAACCTGCAAGGCAGAAGCTCCAGTGTTTTTTGTGACCCTGCATCCAAAGTCACCCATCATTGCTTCCACAGGAAGGAAGGCAAACAGTTAAGCTTTTTGGAGGCAAGGGGTGTCCCAGAATCAGTGACATATTTACAAACTACCACAAAATTTTTCCAGTTTTTGATTAAATAATAATATTTGACATTATTATGACTATTGTATTAGTTTTGTGTTGCTGCGATAACAGATTACCATAAATTACCAAATAATCTTAGTTAAAACAAAACAAATTTATTATCTTATAGTTCTGGATGCCAGAAATCTGAATAGGTCCTCCTTGGCTAAAATCGAGTTGTGAGCAGAGCTGCACTACTTTTGGAGGCCTAAGGAGGAGAGCTTCTTGCCTTTTCAATTTGGAGTTCAGAGCCTCTCTTGTTCAACTTCTTGTTTCTTCAGGTAATGGGAAAAGAGCAATCACCTGACCCCATGGACTAGGGGACAGTATCTGGCTCTAAATGCTCCTTTCAAATTCTTTTGACCACTTCTAGTTTCCTTCCTTGATGAGTCTGCAACTTGAACACCTGGGTCTGTCCAGGATTCTTCATGGGGAGCAGATTTCTTTTTGACTTCCACTGCAGCACTAATTAAATCCAAGCTTTCCCTGGTCTTCCAGTCAACTGTAACCCACTTCCCCTCAACTCTTCATTCTTGTTATCTTTTTTTTTTAACCTAGTAGTGGGTCCCCTTGACCATGTGGGGTTTTGCTGCTTTTTATTTGTTGCATATGTCTTAGATTTTGGCAGAGAGAGAAGAATGGGTTCATTGGCACCTCTGCACCGGCAGAGGATTGCTTGGTTTCCATATGTGGCCAGCTCATCTGATAAACACATCAGTTTGTTTATTTTTCCCATAGATGTTTCTAGCATGTTCCAAAATGGAAGCTATTGTAGTAATAGCCATTATGGTCTATTTTACCACGTATCTGGTGAAGTGGCCAGAGTTCATTGCTCCATTTTCACGGCACTGTCCCCAGACTTTACTGAGGGGGTCTAGCAGGATAATCAGTGCTGTGAAACAGGAATGTCTCAAGTGTACCCGCCTGCATCTACAAATGAAACCATAGTTAAAAAAAATCATTACTGGCTGCAAAACATGAAATTGCTTTCTGTGGATTCTTTTCCCACATTTGTTTTTCCCCCTGAGAATCTCTTGCAATGTTTTCATGTATCCAGAAGTCAGTTCTGGTCACTTATAACTTCATTAGTAGCTAAGCCCAGGCCACACAATAGCCTCGATCTGGAAATTTCCACCCAGTTTCAAACTGTAGTGAGAATGTTTCCCCCAGTGCTGGAGCTGCTAGAGGTACCAAGGAGCATGAAAACCAGTTAACCCTCTTTCTCCTTGAAACAGAGAAACTGAAGCACCTCTCTGGGCCCTGACATCAGGTGGTGAGGTGACAGATAAGCTCTGGTGTTGGACGCTCAGGAGTGGAGGTCCTCAGGCCTGGGTTATGATCTCTCCCCTACCCTGGCAGGGCTGAGCTTTGAATTTCCAGCTGAAACTTTAATTGACCTGCAGGGATGCTGTGCCCATCAGACACCAACATCCACTTACTCATAGTAGGTCTTGGTTGATCTGTCCAGGCAACATCTCCATGGCAAGAGGGATAACGAACCCTTTCTCCCCTAGCCTTACATTCTTTCAGCAGCAGTTTCATGATAAAACTTCCTGGACTCCACGTAATCTGGCTACATGAATTCATTTCTCTCAGCATTCATGCTCCCCAAGCCCTCCCACCCTGTCTAGGGAGTTCCTTCCTGGAGGCCCTTGGCTTTCTCTTTGTAACCAGGGTCCACTGGTTATCCTTTATAAGAACGAATACATCTAGGCTTGCTGGGAAGAGTGGATGCATTGCTATAAACCTGGGACCACGTGGGCTCTCCAAGACCACTCCCTTTCAGTAGACATGCTCCTCTAGTCCAGAAACCCCAGGGGTTTCCTCCATGGAGTTCCTGAGTTCTCACATGGGTTAAGGGCAAATAGATACAGGAGGGAATCCCACTCTCCCACTTCCTGTGTCCCAGCTTCACGGACTGATCATGTCCCCTGCAAAGTGTGCCTGAACAGTGGAGGAGACTTGTTTAAGGCAACAGTCTCCAAAGTGAACTTTTCAAGGTGGTATGGAGGGGAAATACAGCATTTCTATTTATTTTTTAATCTCATGCTTAAAATATGTCTGGCATGCATGTTTGGCATATATGTATAGATTTTACAAGCCAGGGTCAAACTTTTTTTTTTTTTCTGAATGCGATACAATCTTACAACAGTGGACAAAACAGCAGTGTCCAGAGGAGGGACCCAGGGGTGCCAAGAGACCCCAGATTCCCATTTCACTAGTGGCTTTAATAATCTCATTGGAAGGCCCAATGTAGAGTATATGAGTGGATATCACACCTGTTTACCCCTTTTTAGTTATCAGAAGGAGGACAAAACCCCAACTTTCTGGAGATTCACACAATGTTTGCTTCCCAAGACTTTTAGATGCATACGATATTAACATTTAAAATGAATAGTATTGAACTTAGGGCATGAATACTGTCACTAATGTAAATCTTGTTACCTATCTTGAGATAGGTTCTCAGGATTTTTTTTTTTTTAGTATGTGAAGCAAAAATTCCCTTTAAGTTTCTGTATAATTTTGCATTTAATTGCTTTCAGCTGTAGGAATCTCAGATGCTTATAAGTTTATAGGAATGAATCTATTCGTTGCAGTAAACCAAGCCTATTTACCCACATCAGGCTTGTTTCAGTATTGTTGGTAGAAGGTACTGACCTACCGGACCTTGGGCCTGGCTTCCCCAGAGGGACTCAGGTGAGGCCAGAGGAAAGTGGGCAAGAGATAACTTCACAGCACAAACCTCAGCTGCCATGTCAGGGCAATAGGAGAGTGGGTGTGCCGGGAACAGGAAGGCTCAACTTTGCTAGTTATGCAGTCTCTTAAGGTCAATGACTTAGGTGCAATGGGGACTGAATTCAAGGTCCCTTTTGTCTAGAAGTTGTGTGTTCTGCTCTGCACATTAACTTCTGAAGCCAGCCTCCAAGAGGACCCTCGTAGGCCTCCAATTCCTGATATTCCTACCTGGTGTAGGTCCCTCCCATATTGAACAGGGGTGGGATGGTCTGTGATCTGCAGAAGAGGGCAACAGCAATGGTAACTCACTTCCAAGGTTAGGTCATAAAAGACACTGTGGCTTTGGCTTTGGCTGCTTTTCCTTCATTCTTTCTTGCTCAGATCAAGCTATCTGGGGAAACCGAGCTGCCATATCAGAGCAGCCCTGTACCAAGCCTTAGGGATAGAGATGCTATCACTTAGATAAGTGTCCCTCAAAGGCCCATGCCTTAAAGACTCGGTCCCCAACCTGTGGTGCTATGGGGAGGTGGTGGGACCTTCTGGAGGTAGGACCTAGGGGAAGGAATCCAGGTCCCTGGGGTTGTGCACTTGAAGAACAGTTGGGGACTCCAGCCATTTCCTCTCTCTGTTTTCTGGCCACCAGGAGGGGAGCATGTTCTTTCACCACACACTCCCTCCATGATGGGCTGCCTCACCACAGGTCCCAAAGTGGCATTTTCTTTATCCATTCATCATCAATGGACACCTTGGCTGATTCCGTAGTTTGGCTGTTGTGAACTGTGCTGCTGTGGACGTGGGTATGCAGCATGATGACTTCGGTGTGGCCTTTTAAACTGGAGGAAAGAAAACAGATGCCCTTAAGACAAATGGGGGACAGGGAAGGAACAGAGTATCTTTTTGGCAAGAACTTATGTATACAAGGGCAGGCAATTGGGCTCAATAAAAAAGTAATGGGGGGTCTATTGGAACTTTCTTTTCCCATTGAAAATAGAAAAGACATAGAAGAGAAAATGACTATGTGTTAAAATCTGACACCTTCCCAAGACTGCAATTGTGAGAGGTCACCAGAAGCTCTTAGACTACTTGTCCAATACAGTGGCTACTAGCTGCCTGTGGCCAGTCTGACTCAAATGCTGTTAATGTAAAATACCAAAAGTCGAAGACTTGACCAAAGAAAGTAAGCTGTCTCGTTCATAACTTTTAACACTAATTGTATGCTGAAATGATGTTTTTGATACATTGGGTTCTCATTATTAATTTCACGGTTTCTTTTGATGTTTTGGAAAGGGGCTACTGAGTTTAAAGTTAACTGTGGTCCACCTTTGTGGCTGGCATTGTCTTCTCTGGGATAGTGCTGGTTTGTTGGGCTTGGCTACAATAGCCCAGGAAACCCTCATCACCAGCATGGAGGAAAGAAATGGGCTCCAGCCAGTGGTTTCCTCCCTGTGCTGAAGGGTCTAGTGTGAGGTCTAAGGGAGGCTGAGCTGGGGATGAGGTGGTGGCTGGGTTCAGAGGAGGGTTTGTATTATAGTATGTCCTCCAATCTGGAGCCTTCAGTTCAGAATTCTCTGGAGCATTTACTTCCCTTCCGCTTCTACACTAGCCCCCATTACCTTAGGTTTTGCTTTCTAGGGTTTTCCTCATGTTTCACTACAATCCAAAAATATTAACAGGGACATTCCAGAATAAAGCGATCCATCAGCTTTAAATAAAATCCATCAGCTTTATTATAGTGCATGGTTGTAGTTGTTCTAGTGCGTTACTGCTCATTACTGTCAACCTCTTACTGGGCCTTTAAACTTCATCGTTCAATGAATCCGTAAGTTAAATGCATACAGGGGAAAAGGTGGTGTGTATAGGGTTTGGTGCTCTTTGTGGTTCCAGGCATCCATGGAACATCTAAGAATATATTCTGTGTGGACAAGGGGTGTCTCCTGTGCTGTTAGAACGTGAATGGGAGGGAAGCGAAGGGGCCATGCTAAGAGCAAGGGGGAGATGTGCATGTCTAGCAACAGAGGGCAGGTGCAACTTCCTCCTTGGGAGTAGTCCAGTCTGCCTGGACACATTTCATTTGTTCTACTTAGGAGGCCTGAGGCTGTAGCAACTCTCCATCATGATTTGGGGTCCCTGCTGGGTGAATTTGGGGCTAACCAAATCTCATTTATTTTCTTGATCCGGGTTCTGTTGAGTTGAAAGAGGCAGCGGGAGCTTCGTGGGTCTGAAGACTCTATCCACTGGCCCACAACCTGGGAAATCTGACCTTGCCCGAGGTCGCCCTGGCCCTTAGCCAGGCTCTGCCTTGGAGCACTGGTTCTATTTCAGGCTCCGGCACAAATTGCAGCATGACCTTGCCAAAACCAGCAGTGCCTCTCTGAGTCTTTATATCCTTATTGGTTAACCAATTTCCGGATCCAAATAGCCAGGGTGCTCTTCGATTCGCTTCAAAACATTTTTAAAGTGTTATGTCAATAAGAACATTGTGCTTTTTCAGGTAGGGAGCACTTTGAAGAAGAATAATTGTGTTCCAGGTCACTCTTTGAAACAGCAATATTAATAGAAGGAAATGTGGCCCAGTTCTGGGAATTTTGCAGGGGGTGGAAATGAACTCTAGGTTACAGGATCCCTCTTGTCCCCTCCAGGTTATTCCAGGCAGTTACAATTCCTGCAGTCTGAGCTACTCCACGCAGCTGACCCCAGCGGGGGTACCTCTCCTCCTGCAGAGATGGTATGTAGAGTTTCAGGGAATAACTTTATTTTGTTTTGCTGGCACTGCCATTACAAAGTACCACAATTAGGTGGCTTAAATGATGGAAACTGTCTCACAGTTCAGAAGCCAGAAGTCTGAAAAGGTGTTGGCAGGGTGGTTCCTCCTGAGGCTGGGAGCACTGCCTTCCCAGGCTCCTCTCCTAGCTTCCAGCGCTTTGCCGGTAGTCCTGGTGTCCTGGGCTTGTAGACACACCACCCCGTCTCTGCCTTCATCTCCACGTGGCCTTCTCTCTGGGTGTACGTGCCCAAGTCTCTCCTCTTTATGACACTAGTCCAATGGATTAAAATTCACCCCAATGACCTCATTTTGATTTGATTATTTCTATAAGGAAACTATTTCTAAATAAAGTCACTTTCAGATGTACTGGGACTTAAAACTTCTGCATATAAATTTGGGTAGAGGGGCTCAATAAACTCTGTTCAGGGAGAGGATAGTTTTTTTGTTTGCCTTGGGTCATTTTTATGTGCACACAGTGGGTTTGACTGAGTAGACCTTCTGTGGTTGAGGAATAGTTGTAACTGTTATCATCTGTGTTCTTTCTGATATCCTTTTGCTCGGGATCCTGGATCCTTAAGCCCATTCTGCACTGACTCCAGAATGTTTTGTTTACTAAAATGCACTCATCTGGTGGTTCTGATTTGTATCCATTCTTTCTTGAATAAGTGGCTTTATTTCTGGTGGCATGGAAGTTATATTGGCCATGGAGAGGACTAAAATTCTGAGTGAAAAAGGAGGGAAGGAAGGAAGGAAGGAAGGAAGGAAGGAAGGAAGGAAAGTGAGTGAAGGGGAGGTGGAGAGAGAAAGGAAGGAAAGAAAACAAGAAAGAAAGACAATTTTTAAAGGCATTACTGAATTGGAATAAAAGTAAGAAATCATTGGAGTTTTATTTTTTAATGGACTTTTTCTTTCAGAATTATTTCAAATTTACAGGGAAGCTGCCAAGAGTGTACAGAGCTCCGCTTTCACTTTGCCCCAGGTTAGTGCCTCACGTTATCATGGCACCTATTATCAAATGACCATAATAACGTGGGTGCGTTGGCATTCGCTAAGCTCCAGGCTTATTGTAGACTTCACTAATTTCCCACTAACATCCTTCCTCCTCCCAAGATCCAGTCCAGGGTCCCCTGGTGCTCTGAGTGGTCATATCACAATGGTCTCTTCTGGTCTTGTCTGGGACACTTCCTCAGCTTTCCTAGTCTTTCATTACCTTCACAGTTTTGGAGAGTACTGCTCAGGTATTTAGTAGAATGTCCTTCTATTTGCACTTGTCTGATGTTTTTCTTGGAATCATAGATTTTTTTAAGCAACAGACAGGGGCACAGAGAGTACCAAAGCTAGCCTTCTCCCTGGGACTTGCTACCAGACCTTGAAGACCTGAGCTCTTGAGTCTTGGTTTTGATGGCCTCACAGGGAATGTGGGGCAGGACAAGCCATCCAGAGCTTTCCCGAGGTGAGAAACATAACACCGTGGAAAACCATCTCTCCCCTGTCCCACCGCTCATGCGTTAAGCTGGGAGCCCTGGGAACTTCCCACCCCTGTTAGATTAAGGAGAAATAAACTCTACCAGGGAGAAATACTGACAGTGAGAAAATGTATCTGTCACAACCGTAGCAGCTGGGTGGAGAGTTTCCCGTGAGAACTTGTAACAATTGGCCAGGCCACATGTGAGTTGTCAGTTGGAATTCGCACTAGGTGTAGAAGCTAAAAAATCTCACACTCACACAAACGGGCACACGAGTAATTTAAAGAGATCCTGGGTTAATATCACCACCAGGTATATTTACATGCACACACACACATATACCTCAAAATATAATGTCTACAAACAAAAAAAGTCATAGTTTGAATTTAAAAAACAAAAAAACAAAAAAACAATGATTAAACAGACTAAAGGAAATGGTGACCCAGAGCATTAATCTAAATAAATCATGCAGTCTGTGGTCCTGTGAGACAAAAAGTTAGAAAATGTTAAGGAGAATTTAAAAGAAAATAAGAATAGAATGAAGCCTGCCAGTCCTGTCCAATGGAATTTTCTCCAGTGATGGACATGTTCTAAAGAGCCATTATGTGTCTAGTGGCTGCTGTAATGTATATCACTGGTTTAACTGCTCTCTGACCAGTGTTCCAGAAGGAGATAATTAGAATGGGGAAAAGGTGATAATGATTCAGAATTTCCAGAGTTATTTGATAATGCTACTATTTCTTCTAGAAAGTTCTCATATTAGTCCATTTTCTGTCTCTATAACAAAACACCTGAGGCAGACTGACATAGAAAAATAGTTTTATGTGGGAAAAAAGTAAAATAAATAAAAATGTTGCAAAATGATAGCATTTAAAATAAGAAAGTTTGATCAGAGTTAGAGATACAAACATGATCCTTATCTTTCTAAAAGGAAGAGGTAACACTAAAGAATAGACCAAAGGTTTTAACTTGCAAACAATTAGGGACTGTAAGTGGGATAGAGAGAAAAAAAAAAAAAATTCAGAGGAAGGGACTCAAAAAATTCAAGCAGCACAATTAGCCATCTTGGTTAATATATAGAACGCAGCCTTCAGCTCAAGGTATCAAATAATACCTTATTTTCAAAACATGTGAACCTTTCATACAGATTATCTACGTATTCATCCATAAGTGCTAGATTCCAAAAGTGTGGGCTCAGCCTTATGGTGGTCTCAATTCACAAAGTTATAAATAGTATATTAAATAAAATGCAGAACCTTTCCCCATTCATTTGGAAATTAGACATATGTACATACACATATACACTGGCTTCCATATAAATTATAGGTCAAAGAAAATCTCAATGAAAAATTTAAAATACTTGGAACTGATTAATATTTAGCATACTGTAAATGAAAACTTGAGAATGCTGTTAAAGTAGTACTTGGAAAGGTCATGTTTGCAAGAGAAAAGCAGGAAGGACCACACTTACTGAGCTAAGCATCCAACTTAAGAAAAAGAATGGGTGCCCTAGTAAAGTAGGAAGGCAAGGACAGGTATCTAATAATATAACAAACCATGGCCAGGTCGTGAAAGCCTTCATGCAATGTTAACAAACCAAGGTTTGTTAAGCACCTAGTGTGTTCTAGGGAAGACGCAGTCTCTAACCCTCAAGTGCCTCTAACCAGAAAATGAATGAATTAATTATTTAATAGCATAATCTCAAGTATGTTGGTGCTGAAGAAAGTAGAGCAGAATCAAGAAACAGAGGGTGATGAGAGGTGAGGGGCTGGTGGTTATTTTAGACTTCAGGATGTCTTCCAAGGACAGGAACACCAGCAGCCATTAGGAAATGTAAAAAGCCCACATCCTGAATTCAGAGTAGTGATGGACTCCCGGCCAATGCCTTCCTGCACATGGACATTAGTGGCCCAGCCAGGGTGATAGATGGGAATGCGGCCATCTGGACAAAAGGGATGAAGCAGCAGATCACTTCCTCCAGGGCTTTGGCTCCAGAAACTCCCGCAGCACTTGTGTGTGTGTGTGTGTGTGTGTGTGTGTGAGAGAGAGAGAGAGAGAGAGATTCTGACTCTCTCCCTGACCTCACCATGTCCCAGTGTTTTGCTCTCGTTCTTACCTGCTGGCGGTCCACTGGCCTTCTTTAGAAGGCTCTCATTGCCATTGAGGCCACTATCCCTCCATCTACCTCTCTGGGTGTTGTCCTATTCCTCTGGGAGCCTGGCACCATGGACAAAATGTTGGGTGATAGTCACAGCAGCCTGCTTCCGCACCCAGCTGTGTGATGTCCACACCCTGGGCCTCCAGATCTTCCTCTGAAAATGTGCACATCTGTAAAACCTTCCAGCACTCTGATCCTGTGATGCTAGGACATTCATCAGTGCTGAGGGAATCCCTGAAAATAAATCAGTGTGGAAAAATTCATGTCTTCCCCAGATCATACATAACTTCTTTTTGGGGGGTGTGGGAAGTACTGGGGATTGAACTCTTGACCACAGAGCCACATCCCCAGCCCTATTTTGTATTTTATTTAGAGACAGGGTCTCACTGAGCTGCTTAGCACCTCACTTTTGCTGAGGCTGGCTTTAAACTCGCGATCCTCCTGTCTCAGCCTCCCAAGCCACAGGGATTATAGGTGTGCGCCACCGCACCCGGCTTCAGACATACCTTCTTAATAACACTTTCAGGCCAAGTGAGGATGGGGAAAGGTCACACTGCCATTGGAGGAACCCAGTCACCTCCAAGAGAGCAAAGAAGCCAATTGCAATTTTGATTGGGAGAATCTGCACAGAAGGTGGCATGTAAGTAGGATTTTGAAGGACATGTAAGATGGCAAAAGTTGGGAAAGAGTTTCCAGAGTGAGGAACCTATATGAGGAACACCAGGAGGGTAGGGAAGTGGGTGGTACATAAGCCCTGTCTACACCAACCCCGGACAGGTAGTAGTCAAGTGTCACAGTGCCAAGAGAAGAGCTGCTTGCAGAATGTGTGGTCGTAGCAACCGCCCCTTTTGTGCCAGGTCTGCTCTGTGTTCTTTGTAATTTTAAAAGTTTAATCCTCACACTGATTCCATGAGGTTAGTCTCTACCAGACTCCCCATTTTACAGATGATGAAACTGAGGCTTGCAGACATATACAGTGGTAAAGCTGGGGCACAAAGGCAGATCTAACTATAACTATGATTGACACCATGAGGAGAGGATTCAACAGGGCTGAGAGGAGAGAGAAGCTCAAGTGCGAGCTGGGAATTTGGAGGAGGGAGTGAGCAGATGTGAAGAACGCTGGGTCTGTGCCTGTGACCGGGAAGTTGTGAGTCAGTTGTCTTTGGTGGCTTAGTGCCTCTTTGGAGAGAAAATGCTCATAATGAAAGTTCTGCTTGGCAGATGATAACGGCTCTGAAGGGAATCGGAGGGGAGATGAGGGTGTACTCTGCATTATCCTAAATGCAGTTACTGGAGAAAGCAGAGAGGCATAGGGCTCCTCGCTCTGTCACTTGGGGAGGCAGCCCGTGTATGTGGGGGGGGGGGTTTGACAGGCTGGTAAGCTGGTTCCTGAGAGCTCCCACCCACCCACATGACAGACACACAGCACACACACACACTCTCATGCATGCACACACATTGGCTGACTTGGTGGGGTAAATACTGTTTTCATGGCCTGTGCACTGGGCCTGGATTTGGGAGACGTGCACAGTCGGCCTGAGAGCGGGTCTCAGCACCCCTGAGGATGTGGGCCTGGGACAGATGCCTGAGAGGTGGCATATTCAGTGCCTTGCTCCTCACTCCACTACCCTTTTTTCCTAGCAGGATGGTCCTCTTTTCTTTTGTGGCAAGATTTGCTAGGGGCTTTAAAAGAAAAGGTGACATGAGCCTGCAAAACAAGAGCGAAAGTCTGAGCAATCTTCCCCCTCTGGACGGCTGCAAGGCTGTCTCCTAGCGCCTGTTTGAGCGTACTCGAGAAATCAGTGTTGAAATGAATACAGGCATGAAAACACCTGAGTCAACGTCTCCCTCAAAGCATAGGCTTCTGTGCTCCTTCCAGAAGCTGGGGACGTAGCTCCAGGAAACTCAGGAGAGGTGGTTTGAGAATAGTCCTAGAGGAGGACCACTTGGGTTTCAATGAAAGATTTATCAGTCATTAGCTGTGTGACCTCACACAAGTTCCTTAACCACTCTCTGCCTCAATGTACTCTTCTGTAAAATAAGGGTAGTTAAAGTACATATTTCACAGAGCGGTGGTGAAGGGTATATTTTTATCTGCGAATCACTTAGAACGGTGGCAGGCACCATAGGAAGGGATGAATGAATCTCCTCACCATCATCGTCGGTAATTATTACCCTCAATTTCCTTTTGGTGTAAATGGAAGCTACAATTAGCATGCACAAGTTCCAATATATTTTAATGCCTTAAGAAATATCCTAGGTTTAAAGTAACTTCTCAATTTGAATGCTCCTTAAATATAGCTTCTCCCTTCTTGGGGCTTAGAGTCAGCCAGCATAGCCCAAGTGGTCTGACCCTTTGATACAAACATTTGGGCAGGTGAACAGGTAATGAATGTTTTTTTGCAAAGAGCATTAAGTTCAGCATCATTTAATAAATGTGTGGCATGACAATTTCGTGCTGTAGTGAGGGTCCTGGGGAGAATCTGGATAAATTCAACCTATCAGCAATCCCTAGACCTTATTTGGCCAGCAGCTTCATGGTCCTACTGATTTTCCTAACCTGGAGCTACAGACAGATGCCTCAGTGGCTGGCGTGGTGGGATCCAGGCTTCACCTGCTGCTCTAATAAGTAGTAGGCAGCCTGGAGGTTCCCCATCTAGAGCAAAGGGCTGGTAGACCATGGAGGGTTAACTGTATTCTAAAAAAAAAAAGCATTTCATTACCAAACTACTGGAGAATACTGTCATTTAAAGAAAACATGTAGCTGGATCCTAGTCAAACTAGCAAGGTTCTCTGTTCATGATACCCAGAAGCCCCAGGGATATGAGAGCAAGCAAATATCATTTTCCTGGCTTAGACAGAGCCAAACACAGCCAACCAGTTTCTCATATTTTCACAAGCTGGTAGATGTGGGGTGGGGCAGGGTAGGGCAGGGTGAAGGGGTGGGTAGAGTCACCTCTGTGCGCCCTCATGGGACCTGCAATGGTCACAGGCACGTCAGTAAGTCTGCATTCCTAGGGTCAAACGTGTGACCTTCAGGAGATCATTTTATTCCTTCAGTGCAAATCATGCTTTCTTCAGAGAATTTCCAGGAAAAATAGCCAGAGTCCTATTGGCAGGGAGAAAGAAGTCAAACTGTAGGTGAAGCTGCCTTTTCCTCCTACCACGTGTCCCCATGAGAGTTCCCTATTCTGCCATGGAGTCAGCAGATTCCTGAACTTTCAGTGGAAGATTCTGCTGGCATCCAGCTGTGCATGAGGCATAATCTGCAGGAAGAGCCTGGAGTCTGGTAATCTAATGGTGCATGGGCTCTGGGAGGGAAGATGTCGGGGTACCCTGTGGGAGCATTCTTAAGAAGAACACAGGGGGTAGGGGGTTGGGAAAGTAAAGCGTCCACATGGGCTCCCTAGGAAGGCAGACGGAGTGAGTTCCACTGTGTGTATCCACACCAAGTGTGGTCCCTTCCCTGCCTGTCTCTAACTCTGGGATACTAACTCCAACACATCAGGAAAGGAGACACTTAAGGGGCCACTCTAGTTCAGGGTGTATTTAGTCTGGGTCATACTGACAAGGTAGAATTGGGAAAGGGGTAGTCCCAATCCAAAGTCATCTGCTGGACAGCGGGCTGTCCCATTCTGGATTGCTGCAGAGAGAGGCATCCCATTCAATGAATGACTGATCTTCCATCCAAGATGCTGGTGAGATGCCTACCTGCCCTTCACCTGCTTGTAGTCAGAGAGACCTCCCACCCTCTCACAGGGACAGAAATGTGCTTCATGCATCACGTAAGTCTACTCTTCATTTTTAAATTTGTAACATATCAGGATATCAATGTCCCTCAAGGTTGTCCAGTTTTAGTTGATGCCCGACTCTCCTGCCCAATGTCCCTTGTTAGTGAGCTCCCAGATCCTGCCCCCAGAGTGATGGAGGACTGAGCTTCCTGAGGAGGCTGGTTTTATTTTCTGGTAATTCATTGCTCATATTTGGTTCTACGTAGGAAAATCTTTCAACCTTCTTAAAGCTTCCAGGTCTTTCTTTAAGCACTTTGGAATACACAAAATGAGTTTAATTCCTTTTCTACAAAACAGACTTCCAGTTATGGAAGACAGGCATCTTATCCCTCTGTCTCCTAATAACAGGAAATACAATTTCTTCATTTGCTTTGCCTACAGTTTGGTTGTCTTTTCCTTCACCCTGGGGCTGGTTCTCCCTAAGGTATGTTCCAGACTGGGTACCTCACTCTTTCAACATGGAACCAAGAAATAAATGCAAAATTCCAGCCCATGAAGCATCTTTTTTTGACTCTGATTCTTCCACATGATACCTGCAACTTCACACCAGTCTAAGTCTGCTATAGAAAAGATAAGCAGGCCTTTGCATGTTCCCCTAAGTCACTGATGAGGACATTGAGACACATGCGGGGCTGTGAACTATTTCTTTGGCAGGTCACCATGACCCTACGAACTCGACACTGGGTCTGACACCAGTCCATTAATGATATTTTTTCAATGTGACTTCTGAACAGTCAGAAACCCACTAAGATGTCCTGAGAGAGAGTCCCTACCTTAACCACAGTGGATCATTAGACACACTGTCAACCGTTTTGTCGAAGTCCAGAAGTCTGAATAGAAATGCATGCACGTTGTCTTTATCTGTCAACCCCCCACTGAGGACTGGAAATGGGCTGGACTAACAGGACTTGTTCTCATGAACCCATGCTGGGTCCAGTAATCACTCTTTGTCATTTGGGTGCCTATTATAACATTGCTTTAGTACTGCATTCTGGAATCTTGTGGGAGTTCCATATCAAGCTCAATCATCCATAGTTTACAGAACCCATTTTCTGTCCATTTTAGAAAATAGGAAAGATGGCGATTCATTTCTAGCCATTTAAGGTCTCTGGGTGTCTTCCCAAACAGCAGGCCGTCCTGTCTCTGATCTTCAGTTTAGCCCAAACATAGCTGGTGAGTAACTTGGTTTTATTTTTGCCTTTGTTTGTTTGAGGTCATTTTATTTTTACATTTAGGTTTTTTGCCCCCACATTTTTTTATTGGTTCATTAAAGTTGTACATACTGATGGGATTTGTTGTTACATATTTGTACATATTTGCACATGGTATACAATACAGCGATATAATTTGGTCGATATTAATGTTTTAGGTTGTTTTGGCCAAATTCTCTGTTCCTTTTCTTATACATTTTTTTTGTTTTGTTTTTGTTTGTATCCTTCTTATTTTGTCCTTTAAAACCTCAATTTCCATAGTAATGTTTTGCAAGCACAAATATTAGAATCTTCTGTGGATATTTTTAAAAAAATTCCTTAGATTGATTTCCCACTCTGGGCAAAGCAAATATAAACTCTAAGGAGTGGTTGAAGAATATGTATTCTTTATTTTAAGTCCCCCAGTGGACAGCCAAGGTTGGAACTATCACAGAGAGACACATTACTTCCATTTGTTTCTGTTTGTGTGCTGGGTTCTGGTATCTGCTTTAGATTTTCTTTCTTTCTTTTTTTTAATATTGGCCTCACCTGATCTGCTTGGTGAGCTTTGAAAGGGAAATTGCTGAAACATTCGGAGTACAATGAGCTTTCCTTTCTCATGCTCTGAAAATAGTTTTTTTTCTTAATCTTTGGATTTTATCTCTGAATCAGGCTCTCCTTGTGTCTGCTGGCTCAACCCTGCAAAGTCAGTGACCTTTTTTCTCAGGCTTCTCTGTTCTCTGTTGAACACCTCTGTAATA
The DNA here is from genome assembly GCA_004024805.1 of Geosciurus inauris. Classification (NCBI taxonomy): domain Eukaryota; kingdom Metazoa; phylum Chordata; class Mammalia; order Rodentia; family Sciuridae; genus Geosciurus; species Geosciurus inauris. Next base: position 60,518 of record PVHX01008241.1, on the reverse strand, counting down.
TACTGGGTCCCAATTAAGTCTGGGACAGTAATTTTTCCTTTTTTTTTTTTTTGTTCAATCTTACGAGAGACATAGCAAGACAAGTTTTCTGCTGCCCTGCTTTTGGCCAAAAGAGGCTTCCAGTTGATGTTAAGAGAGATGAAAATATACAACATTATCAAATCATGCATTTGTAGCATTTAAGAAAAATGTGTTAGGAATCTGTCACTCCTCTTATTCAATCCATTGGCCCTATATGTATATGAGGGATTTACATGGGGAATTGTAAGAATGTAAATTTTAGGATCCAACCTCCAGAATTCATCACATAGTAGGGACTCAGTAAACTGCATTTTAAAGTTCTCCTAAGTAGTTTGGATGATTAGCTGGATCCAAAAGACACTGACCTGTCCAGCAACAATTTCCCTTCTGTTCCTATCTCCTGATCTATTTGCTTGTCAAAAGGCATCCGCCTCCAAGTTCATGGTTTCCACGAAGATGTCAGTCTTCTTGGCAGAACATTCCACTCAATCTCTTCCCCTAACAGGCCTATTTGTCTTGAATAGAGCATATATGTCCATCATCATATTTCAATTTTGTTTCTCTTCCTTCCCAAGCATGGTGAAGCAAGTTCTTATTTATTGTCCTATCTTGTAAGAATTTCTTTTGAATTATCTCCAACTCATTTTATTATTCATGCTCTGCTGACTGGCATTAAACAACACATCTAAGAGTATAACCTCTTTTGGGGGGGTGGTCTCCTTTTGCCCCTGCCCAATTGCTTTCTAGTGGAAAAAAATCACCAATGAGAATTACTCATTCTTATATTTTTTTATGTCATATCTTCTGATTTTCACATCATGAGAAATGATAAATCACAGCTGATTTATCTTGACATTTTTATTTCTCTTCATCTATGCTTAATGTTTAAGACCTTCCTTTTCCTTCCTTCAATTGTCTTTACTCTTTAAGAATTTTTTATTGTGAAAATGTTCCAAAAATCCCAAAGTAGACAAAGACCAGTACAATCAAACTTCATGTACTTGGCTTCAGCGGCGTGCTGATGAGTTGCTTCTGGAAGTAGATGTGGAGATGGAGTTAGGAGGGTAGAAGGCATTCAGAGCTGATGCCCACGGAAGGAGATGGCAAGGAGCAGGACTGGACAGGAGGAGCCATCAGTGATGTGGAGCTGACAGAGTTTCTGCTAGCTCAACGAGGAGCACCCAGACCAACCTAGTCCTCAGAAGGGACCTGTGTTGACAGAAAGGCTGGGTGCTTGGAACATGGTCTTACTTCATCATACTGAGGATATCCAAAGGAGACTGCACCCTCAGCTCATAGCTGGGCATAGCAGGTGGAGAAGATGGCTAAGGACCACACTCCTCAATAGCGGGTAGAGTCTGCTGGTAGACACACCTTCTCAAGCCAGATTGGCTGCAGTTTAACATTCACAACTGCAATAGAGCCAATGAGCAAAGAAGGACCAAGAAGTATCCAAGTGGAGTGCCTGGATCCACATGTCATTGTGTAATGGCAGTTCTACCATCTCCTGTAGATCAGGGTGAATCACTGGGGCCATACTTTCTAGTCCCTGGACAAAATGAGCAAAGCACCCAGGTGGCAGCCCCATTTGTAGCTCCATGGAATTTCTAAAGATATTTTAAAATTTTGTTTATTTATATTTTGGGGGACGGTACCAGGGATTGAACTCAGGGGCACTCGACCACTGAGCCGCATCCCCAGCATCTCCTACATTGTGTTTTATGTAGACACGGGGTCTCACTGAGTTGCTTAGTGCCTTGCCTTTGCTGAGGCTGGCTTTGAACTCGCGATCCTCTAGCCTCAGCCTCCTGAACCTCTGGGATTACAGGCGTGCGCCGCCACACATGGCTTTGTTTATTTTTTTAATTTGAGACTGCTCTCACTATGTTGACCAGAATGGACTCAAATTCCTCGGCTTAAGTGATCTTCTTGCCTCAGCCTTCTGAGTAGTTGGAACCATAGGCATATACCATTGTACCTGGTTAAGAGCCAGCTTCTTTCACACTACAAAGCCCAGAGTTTCATAGATGGGAATTACAAAGTTTCCCAGTGGGTCCTTGGAGTAATGCTAAGACAGACTCTCTGGTTACATCCTGTGGTTCCCAGATCCATGCATTTACCCTTTGGGGGTCTAGCGTCATCTGGCACCATATGCAAGCATCTGACTCACTGCCTAACCTGCGTCCTGGAGGATGGCTTTGCATCTTTGTAGCTGTCATTTGAGCTACTTCAGTAGGCCATTCCAAATGGTCTCCACAGGGGACAGTTGGATGTTAGTAGAGCTGATAGGGATCACCACCCCTACATATTTACATCTTTAAGAGGGGCACTAATCCATCTCCCCCCTTCTCAAATGAGGTGATGGTGCTGGCTTTTGGTTTCACCGTCTTGGCTTGGTTAGCAGGGCAGTTACAGAGGCCTCCTTGTTTCCCCTCTGTGCTTGATCTTACTCCAGACCAAGGATCTAAGGTGGGATTATCTCAATTGCTGAGTATGCAGAAGATACCAGGTATATCCATGAGCCCAGGGGACTCACTGTAAGTTGGACTTTGGCCAGGACTCTGTTTATTACCTGAGTCTATTTGCTCTCACCCTCATGAGAAGCCAGGTCTCTGGATAGAAATGTCAACTAAGACCCTGTGTACACTTGTTCTCAAAAAGCCCAGATATTCTGCATCCCGTAAATATATTCAATTATGAAATCTCAATTTAGAACAAGTCCAGGTATTCTCCTTTCCCCAGTGCTCAAGTAAATAACCATATATCCCTAAGGGAAAGCACTAAGGAGCTTTTGGCAATATATACTTGCCATGTGTTGCAAGGTCCCTTCTCTGTAGCCAAGAAACTCTGGCTCTGCCCTGGGAACCGGGCAGTGGATCACGACCTCTTAATTGGGTTCATCTTCCCCCGTGTCCTTCTCATCCAATTTCCCTTTACTTTGTTAAACAGTGCCCTTGTTTGCTGCCTATCTATTTTGTCTCTACAGACGCCATGTTCCACTAACCACCTTCACATCCCTCTGACTCCTTGGCTGCTGGCTCCTTGGTGTTGCTGGTTATTTTGGTAATTGCAACCACCACTAGCTTTGGACATAAAGGACTGCTTCTGCTTCTCCCATGTTCTGTCATCCCCGTTGCTATCAGTGAGCCACACTCTGTGACAGGCGCTCCTTATCGTCCACCCTGGCCTACAGCCACTGCTGAAATTCTTGGTGATGCTGACGTCCCTCCCCAGCACATTCCTGATGGCCTTCCTGAATTGGGTGCCCTCAGGTCCTTCTTGGCGAACATGAACTTTGCTGGTCTTCTGATCTCATAAGGTTTATCCACTCTGTATGCCCATTTCTCTAAGCCTGTCAATTCCTTCCTTTGCCATGTGCCATGACAATTCAGGCATATCAGTCTTGCACAGTATGGGCCATAGTTTTCTCCAGCCTTCTAGAAGCCATCCTAGCAGCTAGGGGCTCTCACCAGGGTACTGAAAACCATATCCCGAGAGGGTGCCTCAAGCCAATGTGCCCTCCTATCCAGTCTCATCCAAGGGCTAAACCAACCTTATCATCCTCTGTGGGTACTCCTCAACTTCTGCTAGTATATGTTAACTATTTCTTACAGATTTTTTGAGGATATAGTCTCTTTTTTCCCTTATCAGTCTAGTGTTACCCCAGCTGAGTTATGTTTGGATTTAACTGTAGATACGGACTTGGCAGCCAGATACTAAGGTGGAGACAGAAGCGCAAAACTCCAGAGAAAGGAAAAGATAGGAGCAGGACAGGGCAGGGGGCTTGTTGGATTTCCATCTGCTAGAATGTCTGTGTTATGGTTTAGATGTGAGATGTCCCTTAAGATTTCATGTGTGAGAAAATCTGAGAACATTCAGAGGCAAAATGAGTAGGTTGTGAGAGCTGTGATCTAATCAATGCTCAGTCCAATGATATGGACTAACTGGGTGGTAACTATAGGCAGGTAGGACGTGGTTGGAGGAGGTAGGTCATGGGGGGTTGCCTTTGGGGTATATATTTTTTGGCTGGTGGGTAGAGCACTCTCTCTCTCTCTCTTTCTCTCTCTCCTTCCTGGTTGCCATGTCCTGTCCTGAGCTACTTTTCTCCACCATGCCCTTCCACCATGTTCTGCCTCACCTTGGGCCCAAAGCTATGGAGTCTGCTGTCTGTGGACTGAGACCTCTGATACCATGACCACCAAATAAACTTTTCTTCCTCTAAAATTGTTCTTTTGGTCACAGTAGTGAAAAGGCTGACTAAAACAACTGGGCACAGTGGCACACAGCTGTAATCCCAGTGGCTCGTGAGACTGAGGCAGGAGGATTGTGAGTTCAAAGCCAGCCTCAGCAACAGCGAGGCACTAAGCAACTCAGTGAGACCCTGTCTCTACATAAAATATAGAATAGGGCTGGGAATGGGGCTCAGTGGCTGAGTGTTCCTGAGTTCAATCCCCGTTTACCCCCCCCCCCAAAAGTCTGTTACCCTACGAAAGAGGTCTGGAACAAAGATTGCCCATTGCAAGAGTCCTGCTCAGGCACTGGCTAGGACACTATGAGACCAGTATGGCCTTGGCTCAAAACTGAGGTGGAAGTGAAAGGCCTGACATCTGGGGGCTGTTTCTAATCACGCTCTTTGCATCTGGGCAGAATTTTTCTTAGAGACAGATAAGCCTATTTCTGTGTCTTTTCTAAAAGAGTCATCAACATTTGCTAGACTTAAATTATTAAAATGTTCTCTATGTGACCAATGAGATGCTGGGCAAATCTTTCCTTCCTGACCTCATGAAATACATCCTATCCTTGGCCACTCTCCTGCCATTTTGGTATCTTGGGTTATGGTCCAGCCGTAATGTCATCTGCAGAGCCCATTGCTCTCCTCCCTGACTTCCTTTTATATTCCTAAATCCCAGCTACTAACATGAAGAAGCAATTGAAAATGTCACCTGGGTTTCTAAATCCTTCAATTTCTTGCTTCACATTTTATAACCCTTAAAAATATATTTCTGGTTACCCCAAATGATTTTATTGGTACCTATCAGAGTAGTAGAGATGTAGTTGGCAAGTTTAATAAGTCTTGGGGAGATTTTTTCACATTCCATGTACTTGATCCAAGAATCTCAGTTATGACTGTTCTACAAAGACTTCCTTCTACCTCTGCATGGTTTCCAATGACAAAGCTTGCCCCTTTCTTCTTAAGCTGTTTAAGGGATTCCCTGGCCTTGACTGAGGCCTGGTCAGACCCTCAGCCTCCCACTGTGTACTCTGGCAACAGGAAGCTCACCTTTTCTGGACACATCTCATGTTACTTGCAAATCTTTACGGATGAAAAATTGCTAAACTTCCCCAATCTCTTTCTGTTGACTCTAGTTTTTCCCTTTTCCCCTACATGATGAGTTAATTTTTTTTCTCTTTTCATGATGCCTTCCAACGTCTCCAAGATTTTTTCTAATATACAGCATGCAAAAAGGCAGTTCTGCTATCCCTGGGCTCTCAGTTATGAACACTGGATTGGAGGGATGGTGAACAATTTCTCTTGCCAGGGATAACTCCGGGTGGCTTTCATTCCTCCTGGGTAGGGTTGACAGCCTAAAGGGAGGAATGTTGGCCCTTGGAATTCCTCTTTGCAATTTCCTTAGCCACATAATGAGGTGAACAGTTCCAGACTTTGATAGACCTTGTTCTCAGGACCATAGCTTTACCACACTTCTTAGCCTATATGTCTCCTGATTCCCCTGGCCAGAGTCAGTGAGTCGACACCATCAGATTACTACCAATTATAAATGTTTACTTAATGTTTATTAAATTGTCAATAATTAATACCACTCTGCCATAGCCACCAGATTGCAAAATGCTGATGGACCAGCAGGAAGAACTCCAGGGATCGTAGTGATTCATGCACCTTCTCCCATGTGCCAGACCATGCTGCCTCCCTGAGCTTAGGCCAGCAGGAACAATCCTTCTAAATTGACAATCTCCACATGCAAAATGGGATCACCATTTTTGTCTGAGTACAACAATCAATTCTTACCAAAAGAGTAAAACAATCAGTTCGACTCTTTTTCTTCCCACTTAATTGTTGTGCTGAATTGACTGATCAGATAGCGGCGGATTATATGTAAGGTAATGAAAAAATACTCTGGGCACCTAGTCACATCATGCAGGAAGCTCTTCTATGGGAACCCTGACAGAATCTTTATTATCCTGCTGAGTCTGTGAGATATTTGAACACTTCCGGTGGTGAGGACAGCGCTACTGCAGTCAACACTCTGTGAGCCCATTTATTAATTATTAATCAGGGTCCAGGTTCACTGGGGTTTGTTATGGAGACACTTCCTGGACATACACCTTAGTTTCATCAAAAAGTGTCCCTGAAAGTTAGTGTACAAGAAAAAAAACCCCAGAAAATATAATTTTATGCCAATATGGGACACTTCCTCTAGCATCCACAGTTTCACTGAGGATTACCCCATCCTAGCGCCCCATGCCATCCCCACCCTGTCTCATAATCCCTGCGACCTCTGCACTGGATCCCCAGCACCATCTGGACTCCATGCATGTAGGTATCCAAGGAGCCCTCCTTTATGTGCCAAATATCTGGAAAAGGGCCTGTTGAGTGCCACCCCAAAACACTCTCTATGCTGAGACTCTTCCTGGGGGAGAGACCCCAAGGAATGACATTATCTTCATGGTGTGGAAGGGGTTGATGAGGATCCATGGCATGATGTCATCCCACCACCATTAACCAGGGACCACAAAGTGACTTTTCATATTGATTCATCCATCCACCCATTTATTTTCTGCCTTTGAATTTAAGGCAACATATATGATACATACAAGAAGAAAAGAAAAATTGTGTTATTAAAAAACAAAAGCAAAATTGTTAACAGCAGAGGCTAAAGGAAAATAAAACAGATGGTACTAAACTTATTTTATAAGTAAAATACTAATACCCTGTATTTTACTTATAAATACAATAAATACATCACAAGTTTGTTTCTGTGCTTTCTAGTAGATGTTCAGTTTGGTAATTAACAGAGCCCACAAAAATTAATGAATACTTATTGCATACCAAGTATTAGTAGGCATCATGTTAGGCCATGAATGACATTTGAATTATAGGATTCAATTTCAAAACAATTACAAAAACAAAATGCAATTATCAAAACAAAGGTTCCTATTTTTCAACCATTTGATTGGCAAAGATAAAAAAAGAATGATGTCTTAGTCCATTTTATGCTGTTATCACAGAAGACCACAGCCCGTGTCACTTAAAATGAGCAGAAATTTATTTGATTCATGGTTCTGGAGGTGGAAAGACCAAGAGAAAGGCAGCAGTGTCTAACGAGGGCCAGTGCTGAAATATCCGGTGCGGAAGTGGAAGCGAGAGCAGAGAATGAGCAAGAGACTAAAGTCACAGACTCCAGCCCTTTGTAATGGCACAAATTCATTCACAGAGTATAGCCCTTGTGACCCACACCCCTTCCATCAGGTGCCATCTCCCTACACACTTATACTGGGGAGGAAGTTTCCATCACAGTTATTTTGTTTTCAGGAGATGCAAATGGAAACCCCTGGACAACTTCAGAATTACCTGTTGGGACTGGAAAGTTCTACAGACTTGCTGGAAGGCTGTTTAGCATGTTCTATCAAAAGTGCATGTACTTTGGCCTTATAATTCCATTTCTAAGACTGAATCCAGAAGAATTAGATGGCCAAGTGTACAGAGATATATTTCCCATGATATTTATTGATATTTTATTTTTAATAGTAAAAATATAAATTTCTAATCAATTGGAAATGTGGTGAGTAGAGAGCTATGCAGTCATCAAAAATGAGGCATAGCTCTGGATGCTCTGACCCAAACAGACACTCATGGGGAATAGTGTTTGTGAAAGGTTAATAGGGTACATATGATGTACTCACATTTTTACAAAAAGGAAAAATCCTATTTGCGAAAATATCTTGAAAGATGTACATTTAAAAGTCAACAGTGGCTGCTTCTGGAGGGTGGGATTATAGGAGAATTTTGCTTTTTTCTTGGCATTTTTCTATATTTTACAATGAGAATTTACATTATTTTTTTCACTAGTAGAAACAAAAAGACAATCTTGTTCGTGCTTCTACAAGGTGACAGAGTTTATCCAGCCCAGCCTCCTTATTTTATGGATGAGAAAACTGGTCCAGAAAAGTGGTCGCAAGCTTCTTATTAAATGTCTGTGTTATTGTAATTGCCATCTTACTCCGTGTGGGACCACACAGACATACATTAAAGACCAGTGCTGAGTTATGCTCCTCAGCTTTCACACAGCCACAGATGACGTTCAACATGGACTTTCTGTGCTTAATATGAGAAGGGACTTGGGGTTTGATGACGTGCAGTGTTGGCATTTTGTGAGTTCCTCTTAACTCAATAACTAACAATCTGTTATAGTTTGAACATGAGGTGTCCCCCAAAAGCTAATGTGTGAGATAATGCAAGAAAGCATAGAGGTGAAATGATTGGGTTATGAAAGCCTTGATTCAATGAGTGAATTAATCCCCTGATGGGGATTAACTGAGTGGTAACTGAAGGCAGGTAAGGTATGGCTGGAGGAGGTGGGTCCCTGGGGGCATGCTTTGGGGGTTTATATTTTGTATCTGGTGAGTGGAGTCTCTCTCTGCTTCCTGAGCATGACATAAGCCACTTTCATCCACCACACTCTTCTGCCATGTTGTTCTGCCTCACCTCCGAGATCCGAGGAATGGAGCTGGCTGTCCATGGACTGAGATCTCTGAAACCATGAGCCCAAAATAAACTTTTCCTCCTCTAAAATTATTCTGGTTGGGTCTTTTTAGCAAAAAAGCTGCTTAAAACACAACCACAGCGGTGAAGTCACCCAGCAGGGGCTGTTCCCCTCTCTGAATCTCCTCATCGCTCCTTCCCCAGGTTTGGAATTTGGCCTCTACCCTCAGGGCTGCTATTTTTTCTCTTATGTCCTATCACGCCAACTCTAATGTGCTTTGAAAAGGGACTGGGCCCTGCTTTTGTGTCACTGTGTCCTCAGTTTCTAGAACATAACCATGCATGTGCAGAACAGTAATTCAGAACACTGGCCTGTAACCCAAAGTAAAAACGCATGAAAAATTGTGATTCTAGAATGAAAGAGAGCATGGTGTCCCTGGGTAATGTGGTCCATGGGGAAGCTGGCCTCACTCGCTCAGACTCAGGAACATGGTGTGATTCTGATTCCATAAAAGATCCTTTAGGTGGCAGGAGGAGGGGATGATGGGAGAGGTTCTTAGGCGTCCATAAACCAGGCTGGGAGATTCAAGCAATTCCTTTTTACTTTTATAGCACTGGTGAATCATTTATTGGGGCAACCTTTTCATTCTCCTCCCCTTTAAAAAAACATATCTCCATAAAGCATTTATGACTAAATAAACTATTATAGATGGCCTAGTGTAGGCGGTTGGTACACTGGGTTCCTCTGCTAATGCACTTGCCTGGGGAAGCCTAATACTAAAGAGAGTGGAGACTGGTAGTTGGCAAAGACCTCTGCCAATGCAAAGGTCCTCAGAAGCTGCCTGATTGTGTTGCTTGAACTTGGGGATGGGGGCAAGGCAGAAGCCTGACAGGCTAGGTCTGCATAGAACCGAGGCCCTGGAGGAACAAGAGACTCAGACAGAGTGTTGCTCATCTTTGCTCTTGAGGATACCTGTGAGCTGCGCCTACCTAGCTCAATATCTAGAATTGGGAAGGGGGTGAGAATTCTGCCAAGGACTCCAACTTTCTTCAGATCCTCAAAGACCAAAGTTCTTTTCTTCTCCTCTGACTCCCAAGAATGGTTTCAACATGGAGACGCTGGGGACTTGGTCCGATTTGTACTTTCTTTGTCCTTACTCTTCTCATGCCCGGGCTTTGGCAGAGCCCTCCTTTGCTTTCACCAATATCCCCACTAATTATCTTGCATCAGTAGCGATGCAATGGAACTAGGAGCTGAATGGGATGGAGGCAGAAGGAGAAAGACACATGGGAGGAGAACCTTAGATACACCATGTCAACATTCTCCCATCAACACTTGGAGGCGAACACCCAGTGTGTCTCTCTATCCACTCATTCATTCACACATCATCTGAGGCATGACAGAGCTGGGGATTTTACAGAAAGCAGACCTGATCCCAGCCCTCATGAAATAGAGGCTGGTGAGGAAGCAGATGTCAATCAAAGGATTGCAGGAATGTATAGAATTTAAAACTGGGTCATAAGGCAAGGGTGCTGCTTTCTCATGGGGATCTAGAGAAGGGTCCATCATTAGTGCTTGCTCAGTTCAAGGAACTAATTCCAGTTTAAATGAGCATGGCCTCGCTGTAGTGACACTTGGGAACCCAGGGGACAGATGTGCAGTGTGTTGAGTGCCTATTCTGTGCCAAGTGCTTCACACACCTCACCCACTGGATTCTCCAAAGGCCCTCTGGGGTTGCATCCACTATTCCTCAATGACAAATGAAAGCCTGGAAGGGACTAGCTGTGCTCATGTGCTTTGTGAGAAAGAGAGCGAAGGTTTAAGCCACATGGTAGCAAGTGACAATTGGTTCACCCGTTGTGAAAGAGAGGCACCAGGGAGCCATCTTGGGAGGCTGAGGGTGGAAGAGGTGAACAGATCTCCTGAAGAAGGAAGGGGAAGAGAAAGGAAGCAGCATTCAACCTCTGGTCAATTTAAGGTCAACTATGGATTTTCATTATGTGCTTCAGTCTAGGATAGGTCATTGGGGGCAGTGACCAACATTAAGAGATGAGGTCAAAGGAGCTAAAGTAGAGTCTGATTCAGTAACCACTCATCTATGCCGAGGACAGTGTTGTTCCTGAGTCTCCGAAGGGGACCTCTGAGAACAGCAATGGCTTTCCAGCTTGTTACTCCTGGAAATGGCACTAAGTTATGAGACCTCTTAGAAATCACAACTCAGAGTTGACCACTTCTGAGGTTTGCAATGCCCTGGTGGAAGGAACACATAGACAGCTCTTGTTTATTGCTATTTCTATGGAACAGTTCATTTACAAAAGTACAAAATGTTAATCATCTCAACAACCCTACAAAGCTATTGTTATTGTTTCCATTTTACAGATAAAGCATGAGCACAGAAAAATGAAATAACTTATGCAACCGAATAACGAGTTCTTGACTCTAAATGTACCGAGTACTTTAGTTGCTAAGTGGCACAGGGAGATTTGGAATCCATGTCTTCTGAGTCCAGATTCCTTTTCTTTTCTGCTATCAGTTTGCGAGGGAATGGAGAGGCTTCAACTCTTGAGTTAGTAAAATCATTTCTTCTGGAGCACCTTGGCATTGAGGGGACCATAACTCCTATGCTAGCTCATTTTTCTGTTAAAAGATATTTAGTGTTCATTTACATCTTTCATCTCCCACTGATTAGGACCAGCCTGGATGCAGGAGCAGATGCTGTGGTCAGCACCACGTGGTCTAGCAAAAGAACCATTGGCTTAGCCTGTGGCCTGAGTGGACCCCTTCCAGTGAGGCCACTGTGTGGAGAAGGAGGATGAGAGGATGGAAAGATGGTTGAGAAAGAGAAAGTTGGAAACCAGCCATGTGATGGCCTCAGAAGTTCCCATGCCCTGGGGTAACTTAACTGTCATCTTCCTAAGGGCAGGTGACCCCTTTGAAAGGCACCCTGGTTGAGCTTGGAAACGTCCATGAGAAGGAGAGGGGACTAGAGTCACTCTACCAGAGCCCTCGGAGCCACACTTAAAATTAGGCAAGGCAGTAAAAGGGCAGCTCAAGGGGATCGGCATACCGGCGTAAATGAATGCCGACTTCGTTGGAATAACTTGCGCTCTTCAGCATTCGCAGCTGTGGAGTCTCCAGGGAGTTGTCTGGCGACATGTGATTTTACATATCTGACAGCTAAATCAGAGATCCAAATGCCAAATCCTGCACTCAGGAACATTATGTGGATTTGTGACACTCCCAAGGGGACTTTGGATCCATAAAGAAATGACTGGATTACAATGAGGCATAAATACGGCGTTTTCATCTGTGACATACAATCTTGCTCTGTTATTGCTCACGTTGTTATGTGAAGGAAATCTATACCCACTGTCTCAGGTCTGCTCTCAGAAATTAAAAGGAAAACAAGAGGTTTAAGAAAAAAAAACAAAAAATAAATAAAAAGCCTCTCAATTCATCAGAAATAAACTAAGAACCAAGTGTGGTAATTTCTTTTTTTTTTTTAAATGTTTATTTTTTTTTAGTTGTAGGTGACAGAATATCTTTCTTTTATTTTTATGTGGTGCTGAGGATCGAACCCAGTGCCTTATGCGTGCTAGGCGAGCACGCTACCACTGCGCCATAATCCCAGCCCCCCAAGTGTGGTAATTTCATTGAGGTAAATTACAACATAGGTATACTCCAGGATCAGACCCATTGTTCAGACGCAGCAATCTCAGACCAGTGTGTCACTTCAGTTACCGACTAGCTGTGTGACTTTGAGCAAATCACTTCATCTCTTTGGGCCTCAGTTTCCTCCTTTGTCCAGTGAACTCCAAAGTTATGGGTGTACACTCCCAGGAATGAGCGAGATGATGCATTATGTGGTATCAGAAGAAATCTTAGAACCTTCTTTGTGCTTTTAAAATGTCTAATAACCTGTGTTTTTCCAGTGCACAGTATATGTTAGTACATATCCCTTGTTAATAAATTAATAAAAATGTATGCACCAGAAAAATGAGTTCTTGCTAGGAGCATGTGGACAAAGTGTCGGAAGGTCACAATGTAACCCATCCTGGTCTTTCCAGAGGTGATGGAAAGTACCCTCTGGATCTAGTAGCCCATCATTCTATGGATCTGGGAGAATTCTCAGTTGTGTTCCTTGGATACCTTCATCAGGGCTGAGTGTCCCCGGCTGTCCAAGGAGCAAGCTTTGTGCTCATTTATGTTGGGCCCCAGCTGTGTGGGCTCAGAAGCCACAAGATGCAATTAATGGATTCCTGGGTGTTGTATCCTCCATAGCAAGTGCGGTGCTGAGCTGCCTTGGCAAATAATCGTAATTCCTTCTATTTGCTTCACACCAAAGAGCTCCGAAATCACTTTCAAAAGGAATTCTGTATGTCTATCACCGGGAAAACCAGGACAGCTAGCATTTTCCTCGTATTCACAGAAGGAAAGAGATTCAGAATGGCATAATGACTTCCCCATGGCCACCCAGCTGCTATGTGACAGGGCTGCCAGCAAAATCCTGATCTCCTGATAAGGACTCCAGGGCTCTTTGCACTTATGGCAAAGTGTAAATATGTTCCCTGGATCCAGGGGAGGATGAGGTGGCTGTGTGAGTGGGCTCCTGTAAACTCGACCCCCCAGCTACTTAAAAAGCAGCCCAGTGCTTGGGGCCCACTTCGGAGGATCAATAACATCGTTCTTGTGTACACAAGACCTCACATCGCTCAGGGAGGCCTGGCAGAGAGAGAAAAGCAGATGCATGGGCTCCTCGTGCCACCGGCTGTCATGGCTGGCTACGCTGCCTTTCCTGACGAGTGCCGCGTGACAGTCTTGCTACACAGTTGCAGAGAGAAGCCTGCTAGGAGCAGGAGCAAAAAGCCCTGTTTACAGAGGTGAGGGAACAAAGAACACGCAGAGACTTCAGAGGATGCCATTGTAGGAAGGCTTCTGCTCCAGCCAGGTATGTCAGCCCTGTATGGAGGCAGGTAGGACCACACCCTGAGCCAGAGAGAAACTTTCCTTTTTGCTGTTCTTAATTCAAGGACCTGTAGAAACATTATTCTCTTTTTTCCTCCAAAGGGGTGTCACCATGGGTAAGATGCGTAATACTACATTCTAATCATGATAGTACTTATGGGGTTGTAGTTGAATTCAAATTTTGAATAGAAATTCAAATATTTGTATGTTTCCTGCTCCAGATTAAAATGTCTTAAGGGTAGTTAGCCTGTCTTTTTCACTTTTATATTCTCAGACCTCCCCCTCACCCCACATGCACACAGAATCAACTTCATAGCAAATAATGCAACACTTATCTAGTGATGAATGAATTATAACCAACATAGCAGCTGTCCCTTTGGGATTTTTTTTGTTTTTTGGGTTTTTTGCCTTGCATTAGCTTTAAAGTAGGACTCAGTACTTCTTAAAATTTGCCATAAAGGCTTACTTTGATTACTACTTGCCACACACTGCATCTCACCAGCCAAAGATAACTATCAGAACCTGTAAATACCTACAAATCAATAGAGAAAGACAAATAATCCAGTTGAGAAATGGATGGCTGAATGATTGAACAGGAAATTCACCAAGGGAGAAAGCTAAATGTAAAAAAAAATCTCTTTTTGAAATGCAAGTTCAAAATTCAGAAAAAGTTCAAAAAATACTGTTTTAGTCCCTTCAGATCAGCAAGCGTTTTGACCATTGGCACCATTTGTTGGCAGGCTCCAGAGCAGTGACCTACCTTACCAATGAGTGCACAACCCTCCAGCACCATCGAGTGGAAGGGAAAGTGCCCACCCAGCAGCAATTCTGCCCTCCGTACATCCTGGCAGTCTTTCTGAGCTGTTTCTGCAGAGGCTAAACCCTGAGGTCCAGCACATCCATTGTGTGAAGTGAGCAAACTGCTCGCCTATGGATCTAGAGTGGTGCTGGTCACATGCTGGCTGTGGGCAACTGGAAAGCAGTCACTCCAATCACCTCCCATTTCCTGGAGCTCAGAGGAGAAGCCTGAGTTGAGCGAGGCTGCACCCCTGGCATGAGCACAAGGAGACATGCAGAAAATGTCAGGATAGCTCTGTTGGGAATAGGGAAAACTTCAAAACCACCTCAATGTCCTTCAGAAAAGGGACGAAAATGGATTGTGACATATTCCTGCTATGGAGTACCAAACAGCAGTGGAAAAGAGAGATGATGTATATTAGTAAGAGTAGGTACAAAAAGACACAATGAATGGAAATTCAAGTTGCAGATGCATGCACATGATAACATTCTGTTTATATGAAATTTAAAATTTTAAAATAGGCAATGCTCAATTACCCTTTACTCATCTATACTTACACTGAAATATAAAAGAAGTACATGAAGATGATGAACTCCAGAGTCAAAAGAGCAGCTGTCCTGATATTATTCTCTGTACTAGCCAATATTATAATATAATTATATTCAGTATTCTATATGTTTATGGAACAAATTATTAAAATATATAACTACCATATAGCATTAATATACTTTATTAGTCTTTATATATTTTCTCTATTTTTTTTGTATGTTAAAGTAGATAATTTCAAGAACGCACCATGTCACAAACCGGTTAAATATTCTCCCTCCCTAAGCTATCTGTATAAAGCAACTTCAATGAGTAGCTCCTTGTCCTTACAGAGCAGAGAGAAAGTTTTTCCTGAGAAAATTACTCTAGACAGAGTCTGATCATATCACTTTCAAGCTCAAAAATGGTAGTCTGGCTTTGGAGTGCTGCTTGACAAAGTCTGAATTCTACAGCCCAGCATTCGAAGTGCCCCAGGAGATGGCCACAGACCACTTAGAGGTAGCTCTTCAATCTCATGTCCTCAAGCACTTCATGTCCCATTCAGATCGGTGCTTTGCCATTTTCCAGATGCACCCCATGCTTCCCCATTTCCTGCTGTTGCCAAGTACATTTCCCCTTCCTGAGAACTCCTTTCCTCATTCTTGCAATTTGACATGATGTACCAGCGCCTTAATGACATGCCTACTCTTTGACACAGCCATTCTCTGACAAAGGAAACAAGTCAGATGTGCACATTTAGCTTAGGGATGTTTACTGTAGCATTGTCTCTAATGTCAAAATATTAAACATAACCTTAACGTCAGAGGAAGGTTTCAATAAATCCATTCCACAGGGAGCATAGCACTTAAAAGCACAGGCTCTGGCATCAAAAGCAGAAGACTCAGGTCCACTCCCTGTTCTGGAACTTTCTGGCACCTTCTAGTTCTGTGATCTTAGCTTTTCTGTGCCTATATTTTCTAATCTGTAAAATGGGAATAGCGTTTGTTAGGGGGGTTAAATGTGTTAATATTTGTTAAAGCTCTTGCAGCAGTAGCTGGCAGATTGTAAACTTACCTACAAACGGTTAATGCAGAATGTATCTCATCTGCCAACCTCCGAAGTGAGGAAATGCCACAGTCAACTTTGGTGTCTTGATTAAGCTTAACATGGTATTTGGTCCAAGTAAGGGTTTAAGGTAAGTTGAATTCAAAAATGAACATTATTCTAGCTGTGTGTCTTTTAATTTTGTATTCTAAAGTAGCTGGTATAGTTTGAATATGATGTGTCCTCCCAAAGTTCCTGTGTTAATGCAGAAATATTCAGAGGTGAAATGATTGAATTCTGAGAGCTGTGACCTAATCGATCCATGCTAGTTTGAATGACTGGGTGGTAACTGTAGGAAAGTGAGTTGAGTTTGGAGAGGTGAGTGACTGGGGGTGTGCCTGGAAGGGTTCATCTTCCCTGTGGCCCCTTCCCTTTTCTCTCCCTTTCTCTGCTTCCTGGCCGCCATGAGTAGAACAGCACTCATTGGCCATTCCCTTCCACCATGTTGTTCTGCCTCACTTTGGGTGGGCCCAGAGCAATGGAGTCTGGGAACTGACCCTCTGAAACTGTGAGCCAGAATAAACTTTTCCTCCTTTAACTTGTTCTTTTCAGGCGTTTCTGTCACAGTGATGAAAAGCTGACTAACAGAGTAGTAAACCAGAATTTGGATAATTTGCAAAGGGTGATATAGAAGAACACAAGGTTTAGAAAGTTAGCCTCATAAGACAAGCATAAAGGAACTAGATAATGTCCCTCTAGAACAGTGTTCAAGAGTGGACTAAAGAGAAGGTCCAAGGATGCTTGAGTCAGAGTGACCCAGAATAAACTCTAACCCTGCCACTAATCAGCTGAGTGGCCTCAGGCTAATGTCCATAACCTTTGGTCTAGGCTTCCCTCTTCTGTTGAAGA
Source organism: Geosciurus inauris (assembly GCA_004024805.1). NCBI lineage: Eukaryota > Metazoa > Chordata > Mammalia > Rodentia > Sciuridae > Geosciurus > Geosciurus inauris. The sequence goes on along the minus strand of PVHX01008241.1, from coordinate 43,532 downwards.
AGTATGATCATATCCACCCTCATAAAGTTGTTGTAAAGTTTTGAAATAATTAATATGTTGATAATTAATAGCTTGTGATGCTATGTACCAGGCGCTGGTCTCACCTCTTTTCATATAGTTTTTATTTAACTCTCCCAACTACCCCATAAAGCACTGTCCTGGTGGCTTTGTGTCTCCCAAAGGATATGCTGAAGTCCTAATTCCAAGTGATCTTATTTGGAATGTGGGTCTTTGCAGATGTAATTAATTAAATTAAGATGAGTTCTTATTGGACTAGAGTGGGCCCTAAATCCAATATGACTGGTGTCCTCATAAGAGGAGAGAGATGGGGACATGCTGAGGGTACCAGGGGACAACAGAAGCACAGAGTGGAGAGGCACAGTGGCATGGCCAGGAAAGCCAGCACCGTCACCACTAGAAGCTGGAAGATACAAGGAAGGACTCTTTCCTGGAGCCTCCAGAGAGACGTCGCCCTGCCGACAGCTTGATTTCAGAATTCTAGCTTCCAGAACTGGGTGAGAATAGTGTCTATTGTTCAAGCCACCAGCGTGTGAAACCTTCTTAGGGCAGCCATAGACGATGAATACGTATACCATTACTTCCCCCATTTGACAAATGTAGAAACCGAGGCTCAGGAAGTTAGCAGCCTTTTCGCACTTAACTGGGAAACTAGCTACGCTTTGAAACTAGTGCTGACTCTAGAGTTTTGCTCTTAGTCATGAGATGATAATCACCTGGGTTCCAAGTAGCTCCATTGTTTTCTGGAGGGCACAAAAAATTCTGATTTTGGATTTTAGATTTTGAAGTATTTCACCATCCACCCTCTCTAAGAGGCATTAATCTGTGAAATAAAAGTGATTCTGTCACATGGTTATCTGAAGTCCTGTCCTCATTAACCCAGCTGTCTATGTCCAAATCATACAATTTCCACAAATGTCACACTGCAAGGCCCCTCAGACCAGCTAGGTCACAGCAGGCTGGTGACAGAGGTTGTTCCTCCATGACTCTTGGGGATAACGTTCAAACAGCTTATTTGGTGACACCAGCCAGGGCATGACTCTTTAGACTGGCTGTCCTTCCTCTGATAATTGTACCCTCTGCCCTCTACAACCCCAGCAGAAATATGCTGCTCCATGTAGAACACGGTGTGGAGAGAACAAGGAAGTGAATAGATGAAATCTGAATTACCCTCAAATTCCATTTCTCCCCAAAGCTCTCTCTTCTGTCAAAATGATTTTTCCAATTGCAACCATTAGGGAGGTTTTCAGATTTGAGCATCATTTCCATTTATCCCATTTTCCTCTCTTTTTCTCTCTTCCTCGGTCTCTGAAAATATTCAGGAAAATGCATTCCTGAAAAAGGAAAACTAAAGAGATAGGCAGTCCAAACTTGGATTTCCGGCCCTAGACTCACAGGGGCTGGGCTTAATGGCTTGTTAAGGCACAAATGCTTACAGGGGCAGCTACATCTACTTCCCTGGTTCTTTTTGCCCTGTGATCTGCAGCTTTACCTAGAGCCTCTCCAGACTGATTCCCCAGAGGATGTAGCAAGAAGATCCTCCATGAAAGAGCTCTGGATCTTGGTTTGCACAGATAGGGCAGAGAAACCTATTCATGGCCCTCCTGGGCTCCAGGCAGCAGCTCTTGTTATTGAGGTTGATAAAAGCTTTCTCCCTCTGGGAAAACTCCTCCACCCTGGCAGCCATGACCTTGACTCAGAGGTGTAAGCTGAGCCCAGGCACACCTGTACATCTGACAGATGAGCCGGGCTGAAAAGCCCTTGCTGACAGGCTTATCGAGAGCAGACACCTGCAGAGGGGCCCCGCACATTTGTGTGTGTGTGTGTGTGTGTGTGTGTGCGCGAGCACTCCGATAGCAGTCTTGATCCAACAGGTCTGTGTACATGGTCACAGAGAGATTACTTGAAGTTTCACAAAGGGGTTGGATTATGCCAAGTCCCAGCGTCACGCTTGGGAGGAAATACAACCAGCCATTCATAACATGCCTCGGTTTGATGGAATTCATTGCATGGCCCTTTCTGGTTTTGTTCCAGATAAAAATCCTATCTTTGCCTTGGTAAGAGAAGGAGAGAGCAAAGACACTTTGGACCTGTCAACGCTCATGTACGCTTAGCACGTGGGTAGGAACCTCATACTTAACATTCTAATTCTCCTAAGAAACCTTGTTTGGGTGGAAGTGCCATTATCCCGTTTATAGACGAGAAAACTGAGCCAGAGAGGGCTTAGGTCACTTTCCAAGATTGCACTTCTCATTAGTGGTCAGGCAGGACCCAAAAGGGCTCTCTCAAGGTTGTATGTCAACCAGCAGCAGATCCCAAGCCAATCAACCCAGGAAACCCAAGGCCCAGGAGTGTGGGACAATTGTTTATGTTCTGGGTCCTTCATTAGTGGGGCTCATACTATCCTGCATTGGCTGTAGGGAGGCTAAATCTGCAGGCCTGAGTCTGTTACCCAGAACTCAGGCAGAATGGCCTGGAAGGACTGGACTCAAAGCTCAAGGGATTTGCCTTTAGATGCTGCCAGGTTGAACCAGACACAGGTGTCCCCAAAGTGTTCATTAGGAGGTACTTCTATTTAAACTTTAAACTAGTGAGTGGTGCTCATCTGGGGGCAGTTTGTCACCCAGGAGTCATTTATCAATGCCTGGAGACATTTTTTGATTGTCATACCCAAGAGAGGGTGAGGTGCTACTGGCAGCTAGTGGGTAGAGGCCAGGAACACTGCTGAGCATCTTATAATGCACAGCCCCCTACAAGAAATAATTATCTGGCACAAAATATCCCTAATGCCAAGACGAAGAATCCTTGTTTTGAACACCATCTCACCAAATGTGAGAAGTTCTCGGCACAATGGCTGGAGATTAGTGATCGGCAAATGTCAGCTGACCTTAGATGGCTAGTTTGCAAGTTTTACTATGGGACAACAGAATGGGCGATTTGTGGTTGGTGATCCCTGGGTCCTCCTGGGCCAAGTGAGGAGGAGCTGGGTGCCTTCCCTCCCAGCAACTGCACAAGTCTCAGCACTGGGACACAGCAGAATGTGGCCAGCTGGCCCCTCCAACCAAGAAGAGGCTCTCTTTACCCTGTATAACTCCCTGTGAATCAATATCTACATTGAATGGGGTTTATTTTTGTTTTTCAAAGAGAGGAAGCAAAGTATGTGGCTAGCCTTGGGTGGCATGGACTGAGCTTTGAAAATTAATGTGTTTGGAGTCTGTACTCTAAGAGTTGGGCAGCAGGGAGGGAGGGGTCTCAAGGCCGTAAGATCATTGGAGTCAGACCTGGCTTTTGAATCTTATTTTCAAGGGCTGGTGTGAAAACCCACTGAAATAATGAATGTAAAGTACTTTAGCTGTAATATATACCTAATATGGTAACAGTCATTAGGGAAAGTTAGGATGGGCTGGCTGCTATGCGTTGCGTGTCCCCAAAGGCTCAGGGGCAGGAAGCTTGGTCCCCAGTGTGACGGTGATGAGATGGTGGAATCTTGGAGGTGAGGACTAATGGAAGGCAACTGAGTCAAGGGCCACTGCCCTGGAGAGAGGCTGCTGGTAATAGAGTGAGTGAGTTCTGGCAACAGCATGTTGTTACAATGTGGGGCATGCTGTGCACTCGGCCCTTCTGTTTCTCTGACATGTTCTGACACAGCCAGAAGGATCCTCACTGGGATGCTGATGCCATGCTCTTAGATCTCTAGAACTGTGAACTGAATAAACCTGTTTTCTGTGTAAAGTTTCCAGCCTCGAGTATGCTGTTAGAGTAACAAAAAAACACACTAATACATGGTCTCAGAAGATTGCCTGGGGGGCAGCCTATTTGTTAAAACAGAGAACTTAATGCTTTGTGTTGGCTTTTGTTCACCATACCGCTGGTCACCACATATCCAGGTACTTGCCCGCTATGGTGGTTGCAATTGGTTTCATGGACTGGGTTCATGGAGGTTCTTAGTATAGAGTAGAGCCAGCCTTTCCTGAGACATGATTCGAGGGCTGAGAAAACAATCAAATTGACTGAGGGCATGATTGAGAGATGTGACCACGACCTGTCCTCCTACCAGTCCAGGGAGGCAGGCTATGCTGTGGGGGATGGGATATGCCTGTCACTCTGCCCCTGCACTAGCTGTAGGACCCGGTTGAGTCACTTGTACTCCTTGAACTCTGAACCTTCCCTCTAAAATGAGCAAAATTATCCACTTCACAGTCACGATGTAAAGATTAGATGATGGTGGCGACAACAGCTGATCAGCTGAAGGTAACTGGTCATCGTGGGAACTTGGCGGCAGTCCATTTATTTTTCCTAAGGAATAGCTGAAGTTTGCACATGAGGGAGGATCTGCTTCAGCAGATCTACTTCACCTGCCAGAACGCGTCTTTCACTGTTGGTGGACGGGATCCTTCTGCCCAGACAGGCCAGCCACCTCCTGTTCTCTCTTGCAGGCAGACTCCTTCCCCTTGTCCATCATCACCAGAAGTGACCTACACAGAGTGGCCGTGCTTCTCTCCACGATCTGCTCCCTCTCCTGAAGTGGCCCTCTCTGGTCTTGTCTCTCCTGCTCATCTCATCTTCTCCAACAGCTTCGCTCACTGTCCCTAAGCACCAGCAAATGACCACTGTGCCAATGGGAATCTCCAAGCCATGTGGCTGCCACAAGGGCCACACGAAGAATTTATGGGCTTCTGCGTTGTTGAGAGTGTTTGTCTTTAGGGATGACTGTTAAACAGAGTGTTTTGGTTTGGAATATGAGGTGTCCCCCTCAAGCTCCTGTGGGGGACACCACAAGAACATTCAGAGGTGAGAGGATTAGATTAGGAGAGCAGCAACCCAACTGGGGGATTCATCCGCTGGTGGGTTAGCTGGGTGGTGACCGTAGGCAGGCAGGATGTAGCAGGAGGAGGTGGGTCACTGACACTGTGCCTTGTGGGTTCGTATTTTGTCTCTGGTGAGTGGAGCTCTCTCTGCTTCCTGATGGTTATGTCCTGAGCTGCCTTCCTCCCGCACACACTTCTGCCATGATGTTCTGCCTCACCTTGGACCCAGAACAATAAGTCGGCCAGTTTTGGACTGAGACCTTTGAAAACTGTGAGTCAAATAAACCCTCCCTCCTCTAAGATTTTTCTTGTCAGGTTTTTTGTTCACAGCACCAAAAACCTGACTAAAGCACAGAGACATTTTCACTTTTCCCCTCTCCCACTATATCCTTTAAGTACTCTGCGCTCAAATGTGAACTAATAGGCTTTCTTGTCATAAAATACCATTTAACAGAAAGAAAGATGTCCACATAGCTCTCTCCTTCTTTATGCCTCAGGGGTGCTGTGACATTTGACTTTGTATCTCCACTCTTGAACCAGAGATCAGAAACAGGGTAGGCACTTGGATAATGATGAATGAGTGAACCAGTGTGTCCTTTCCATTGTCACGAATTCCCTTCCCCGTCTCAGGTAGGCCTCAGGATGACTGAAGATACAAACAAGTAGACATTCAGGCTTTTCCACAGGGTTCCTGGAAATCACACAGGAACCCTGACATTTATGGTCCACTCAGTAGAAACCTGGTTACAGGCTATCTTGCTAGTTTCACAAGGTTTGGGACATTGTTTTTCCATATATATACATATGTATATATTCCTTATATATATATTTGTCACTTTGTCACCAACCAATTTATAGGACAGTGTCCAAATTAAATGTCCCAGAACTCCTCTGACCAGCCCTCTGAGGGGGGCACATTTCATGGTTGTCTCACTCATATATATATATTTTTTTGTACTGGGGATTGAACTCAGGGGCACTCGACCACTGAGCCACATCCCCAGCCCTATTTTGTGTTTTATGTAGAGACAGGGTCTCACTGAGTTGCTTAGCGCCTCGCCTTTGCTGAGGCTGGCTTTGAACTCGCTGTTCTCCTGCCTCAGCCTCCCTAAGTGCTGGGATTACAGGCGTGCACCACTGTGCCTGGCTTCTCCCATACATTTTAGTCCTTCATCATATTCAATTTAGAACTTCACCTTGACTTCCGTTATCCTTCAACTGGTTTTACTTATTGGCTGTTTCTTTTGGTTTTCTTTCTGCTTTTTGCATTAATTTTAAGAGCATTCTTCCAGATGGGGTACAAATTCTCCAAAGGCCTGTGTCGAATCTCTCACTACCCTCTTCAGGGCTGAGCACAGGCCTAAGCACACAGCAGATTCTCAGTGAACCCCATGGGATCAAATAAAACCCTGACTTTCTAATTCATCTTCCTTGGAGCTTACCCTGGTGACGGAGACCAAAACGTCACAAAATAGCCCTAAGTGGGGACTTATACAGTGTGGGGGGATATTCAGGTGAATGGAAAGGTAGGAGAGGTAAGCAGGCTTAAGATAAAAACACCAAGACTGACAGCTGCCCACCTGGCCCTCAGCGCCTGATGAAAAGAAACCGAAGCCATCGGATTCACTTCAATTGCTCTTGGACCTGAAATGACTCCGCCCCCAGGCCTGTAAGAAAATTCAATTAAAGGGTCCATCTGCGAGGCAGCAGCTGAAGAGGAATGACAGTGGGGAGGCCCACATTTTCATAAAAAGGAGCCCTTCTCCTCCTGGCCCGCCCGGTCCCCTGAGGACTCCTCCCCACTTCCTTATTAGACCAGCCCCTACCTCTAAACTGCAATTCTCTCCAATTAGGCCACTCAGAGGAGCAGCTTGCATCTGCTCCTTTCAAATGCACGCATGTTAAAGACTCTACAGTCCACGGACACAAGGCTTGCTGGGAGAGAAGGAGGAAAACACCACGAAAACAGCCCACAGAGGCTGGGACTGGAAACTTCCCAGGCCAGGGCATCAACTAGCTTAGGGGCTTTGCTGTGTGTGTGAATTATTCTGGCCACCACAACCCAAAGGCAAGATAAAACCACACGTGGGCCATCTTGCTGGGCTTGCTGAGAAGCAGAGAAAGGCAGAAGGGAAGGGTTAAACGTGGCCACCTTGTAAACCAGCCTGATCCCTCAAGCCTCCCAGGCTGGGCTGTTGACCTGCGTGTGGGGCAGAGGGAGTCTGTCCACAGGGATGCTGGGTGTGGACATCCTGGCCAAGGAACAGGTAGCTTAAATAATGCCATCTGCCAGTGCCTGTGGGGGCTATTTCAAGCGTGAAGGATGCCCCTTCCAGGAACCCCATGCCTCTTCCCTCTCCCCACATTCCCTTCAAAACAACCAACACTCATGACAGTGGCTATGGGTGAGATGGAAGCCAACCTCCACCTGGGATGCACAGCCACACCCCACAGCGTCCAGTGTCCCCTCCAGTGCTTCTCAGGCCTCCTTACAGGCAGCTTCGAGTAGAGGATAGGGAAGGGGGCAGCTCTCTGCCTTCCTCTGTCACCTTGAGTGAGAGGGAGTGGAACCCCCCAGGATGCAAGGGTAATGTCGGCCCAGGATGAGGCTGTGCCCTTGGGCCCTGACGTGGCTGGGGAGCGGTGTGTGGATTCCGTGGAGTGAGCTCCCGTAGTGAAGTACCGGGCTCGGGCGGCTTCCACCACAGACACCTTCTCATTGCTCTGGACCCAAAAGCCTGTGATCAAGGTGTCAGAGGTTGGTTTCTTCTGAGGCCTCTCTCCCCAGCTTGCAGATGGCTGATATCTGCCTGGGTCTCCACATGGTCCCCCTTGTGTGTTCATTAGGGTCCTCTTCCTATGAGACATCCATCCTGTCAGGGCCCGTGTGACCTCATTTTCACTTACCTCTTCAGAAAACCTCCCTCCATACAATCATATGTTGAGGTACTGGGGGTTAGAACACCAACCTACAAGTCTGGGGAGCACAAAGTTCAGCTCATACTGGTATGCCTTCATAGTTCTGCCTGAAAAATGGACCCATTATTGGCCAGTTGAATCACCTTAGGAATTTGGGAACTTTGAGCAGACAAGTTCACAAAGGATCGGAACCTTCTAAGGAAAGGCCTTGTCTAGTTAGTATCGGCATGCTCCTGCTCTATTAAGTGTACAACAGAATTCGAGACGCTACTTGTGTCTATTATATAAAATTGGATGGGAGAGATCCTACTACACGAACACCTTTAATTTAATCAAAACAGAGTTCAGACAATCTATGGCTGAGCCGGCGCAGCCAGAGCCTCTCACACGCATGTGCAGAGGGAGGGAACTCGACCCCCTTCCAGGCTTACACCCACTCAGGCCTGCCTCATCTTCCTTTAAATGTGCTCATTTGGCATGCCTGCCCCCACCCCCTCGAGGATTGGCACAGTTTGTTCCTTCTTCTTGAAATGTTCTTTGCCTTTTTAAAGCCCTAGAGTATTCTGGAAAGAAAGCAGAGAACAAACTGCTCTTATAAACACTCTCTGGTTCCTCTTCTGGGAGAAACAAGCCACTGCGTATGGCTGCCTCAGGTGTCTTCCCCTGTTCCCATGGCGAATGGCTCGTGGGGAGGTGGCACCACCAGAAATACATGCAACGTGTTACCAGGTGTAGTTCTGTGCAGGGTGCTGGGCATGCCGCTGGTCACTGTCCCTTGGCATAGGTCTTCTTAGGAGACTGAGGAACGTTCTCTTTGCAGAGTCCAAACCCCACAGGCCTTCCATTAAAGAAAGTAGTCTACTGTGTGCTAAGTCAGGCTCTGAGCTACCCCACACCCTCTCAATCTTCCCCAACGGTTGCTGCCACAGTGCTCCAGGGAACGCCTGGCCCAGACTTGCGCGTTAAGAATCTTCTCCCCTTTCGGGTGATGACCGTGAACTTTAGTCTCTGACTCACCATCTTTCCACACCCTGAGCTTGACTTCTCCCAGGAGACAGAGTGATAGAACCACTACAGACTCAGGCTGTCCTTCAGGCTGCTTGGGTCCAAACTTGATGTTGCCCTTTTAAGTTGTAGGCTGTTTTCCATTCCTTTGACCTTCTGGGGCCTCAGTTGCTCATGTATAAAATGAGGGTCCTGACAGGTCCAAGAATAGGGTTTGCAAGGAAGGTCTGCACTGTGAGTTCTTGCAGAGGGTGCTGCTATCCTCTCAGGTCCCCATGACCTCAAGGCCTTCTGAATGTCCATGGGTTATAACTCAGGATGTGTGGGGACAGCCTCCAGAAAGAAGCAGGGTTCAAGGCTCTGTGATGTCACAGTCTACTCATCTGTCTTCACACATGGCAGGTGACAGCAGACAGCTCTGTCCTTCTTTATATTTAGAAAAGATTCTGAGTCTGAAGGGTAGCAGGTCCTCCCGGCTGGGCTACCTGGGACTTGGTTTGGTTATTTGCTGAAATGGTCAGTCAGGGATCCTTTGGGAGTTTATTTGCATGATTGATATACCAAGTGGCTTTGGGTGGGACAGAGTGACAAAGGAGTCTTTGCATTACTGTGAATTGTATGAGACAAAGACAGTTGGGGAGAATCTTGGTATCTGCCCCGTCCCATGATGCTGGAGCTAGTTTGAGGACATAATGAAGAGAAAGGAAAGAAGCTGTTTTCATGCAGAACTTTATGCTTTGTGCTTGGAACCAGCCAGACGCTGGCAAGGAACTCACCACTTTGCACAGATCCTGGGATTGCTCTAGCTGCTTTCAGGTGGAAGAGGAGGCAGAAGCCTTAACAAGGACACCCATCATCTTCAGGTGGCCAAGTTGTGTTGAGAGTAGGGACAATCCTGCAAGGGCCTTGTGAGGTAAAGTCATGCAGACCATGGGCAGTAACCAGACCAGACTGGCTGGCATGTGACAGAGGGAATCCTGGATGATAATCCTGGCTGGTCCAGTATCCCTGCCTAAGCAGGTCAGAGTTTTCAGTTAGCAAAAAGTTACCATGACATATTTTGAACCCAGGACTTCTGGAGTCCTTAGGGACACTTGAGTTGCATGCATTTCTGAGGAAATAATCTCCTTTTGATGTGCACATTAGGACTATGTCTAGGATAGGCAGCTTGTGACGACTGAGAATCTAGAGGAAAAGACACGAGCAAAGGTGTGTTGGGTCTCCTTTTGCTTCCCCAAGGATGGGCTTCACAAATGCTTCTTGTCCACTGCATCCTTGACCTTGAACTTGAGTGCTATTGCTCTGCTCCCTGCTCTCCCATCCCCACCAGACTAATTTGTACAAAGGATGCGTCCACAGCAAGGAGGAGGGTCCCTCACTGCCCTTTAGGACCAACACCCCCGGATCCCAAGTGAGAGGCCTATTCATTCACCTCTCCTATCTTGGGTCCCCTACAAAATGGCTTTAAACTACAGTGGACCATAGAAACATACTAACAAATCCACACTATGCTTGACCTATGGTTTTAAAATCCTGTGTTTGATTCCCATTCCCCAATTCTACTCCTGACATTCAAGTCATTCATTTCCGGAAGCACCTAGTGAGCACCTGCTGGATGTTGCCAACTGCGCTGAGCTAAGTACTTTAGCCAATAATTTATTTTGGCGACTTTAAAATAAAAATTTTTTAAAAGTCACATCTGAGACTACTGCAGGCTATGAGACAACCAAGGAAGGAAATGTAGAGATGCACATTATTGTTATTTGTATAGAATAACATGTAGGATGACATATGCGGAATTGCAGAGCTGAACGAAACAATGAGAAATGGTGTTATTTGTTGGGCTGATAGTGTTAAGCATAAATTATTTTTATTTTGGCATTGTAAGTGTTCAGTATGCTTAGTGGTGCAATTAATTACGTTGAAGAACGAGTCATAAAAAGATACTCATCTAGTAAAATATTAACAGTACGGTTCTGCAACCGAAAGAATAGTTCTTCACAAAAAACCCGCACTCTCTGTTCTCTTGGATCCGTGTTCATGGGCAAACAGGATCTGCTAGAGGTGAGTGTGTGCTTCGTGCACAGCTCATTGCCTCCTTCTCAAGCATCTCTCCTGCTAGTCTTCTTCATAAAAATCTCACTCCAAGGGAATAAATCTCCATCTTCCTGCCTTCATATCCCACTTTGGTTCCTTATTTGGTTCCTGAAAAAAAAAAAAAAAAAGATTTCTCTTTGGTGGGGATGGCATGGATTTGAGGATTATAAAGACCCAAACTCTATCCTAGTCACTGAGCTGGGCAAGGCCTGACTTGTCCCCATACTGTCGTAATGGTGTTTCATGACCTGCACTCACCAGTGCCTTTTCTCCCTCGTTATTTGTGATCCACCCTCTGTCCAGGTGGCTCGAAACAGACCTCCTCTCTGAGCAGCTGAACATTAGGCACACCTTACCTAATCCGCTGCACCCACTCCACACCTGGTGTCTCAGTCCTTCATATAATAAGTACGCTTTACTCCCTTGCCTCTACAGTGATGTCCAGAACATTTAACTACCCCTTCTGAACAATCAGATGGGCAGGGACATGATGGGGAGGGCCGTGAAGAGCACCGGCAGGGCAAAGCGTTCACACCCCAGTTGCTGATCCTGAGAGAATTTATGAGAAATCTGGGGATTGGGGCTGGAGTCAGGGACACTGGGGAAATCTGAGGGATGTCTAGAGACATGAGGCCATTAAAAGGGAAGTATGCCCAGAGCTGTTTACACCATCACAAACTACCAATGTCATTTACTTGTGGGTCTGAGATCTCTAAATACTTCCGTTTAGATCAGAAATCTCTTGAGGTATAAGGGTGTCTGAGTGTCCCATGGACCTATCCCAGAGGCATCTTTAGAGTAGGACTTGTGATTTGGTGCTTGTGATTGGGGAAATGCCAGGTTGGGTACATTTGGTGCTCAGGGATGAGTAGTACAGGACTTTATAAATCAGAAATTAAAATTGAGCCTTCCCATACTCAACCCCCATAAGAATTGATTTCTTACTCCATTTGAGACCTGGGTCTTTTTGAGATCAACTACCCGAGTGGCTCCCTATTTCAGAGCACCTGGGATGTGGAAAACCTGTGGGAGATGCTTCTTCAGTGCATATGAGCACATGTGGTGTTCTATTTCTTCACTGTGTTCTGTTTCAAGTTCAGGTAAAAGGTAAGTTACCACTGTTTAGAACTAACGAATACATTCTACTCCCCCGTTCCCCACTTATGATGGGGGGCACAGTGAAAGGGTGTACGCAGCACATAAACCAGTCACGCCATGTTGAGGCCTAGAGTCAACCTTTACCTAATGTGGTTGTTGGAAGCAGCTGCAGGAGCACATTACTACCACATCCCGGAATATTTGGGGCTTTTGTGGAATCTAGGAATCGGGCCACTATGTCTGACATGACTTTCTCACTTGCTTCATCTCTCAAAGGAAGATGTTGGACTCTGTTTAGGTTCTCTCTGGCTGTGCTGCAAGTCACTCAAAGTTAGTGGTTTATACCAATTCTTTCTTTGTCCACGAGTGTTCTTCTGCTGGTCTTACTGGGATCCTGAATTCAGACAGTCTTTTGGCAGCTCTGCTGTGGCTGGGCAGTCCAAGATGGCCTCCCTCACGTGTCTGGTGATGGGCCTGGGCTGCTGGCCAGCATGCTCCTCTTCTCCCCCACATAGCCTCTCAACAAGATGTCCTGGGTGTCTGACGTGGCGGGCAGTACTCCAAAAGGAGCAAGACTCGAGGCTCAAGCACTCCGAGTGTCTCTTTGTGGACGTCCCGCTAGCCAAAGCAAACTCATGGCGGAGCACACAGGCAGTTTGGGAGGACCTCTGTGGGGTGTGCTCCATGGAGGCCATGAGTGTAACCAGCAACCCAGACCACATGATCTTTAAGGGCTTTGTAATTCCAGCACTATTTTCCTGGAGAGATGAACTCTCAGTTTTACATATCAAATTTAGAAACACGTGCTTGGAACATATGCAGCCTACAAATTCCCATGGTCACTAGGACAAGAAAGTAAGGTTGATCTTTTCCTCTGTGACATACAGCTCTTTCATTCGGATTGACACTGGAAACTTTTCTGGTCCCTTTAGGACAGCCCTATGTGTTCTTTTTAGTTAGATGTGATATGTGCAAAACTATAGTTGGAAAAAAAAAAAAGAATAAAATTTGAACCTAGCTCCACAGGCCTTGAACTTGACCCTGGATAAAGAATGTACACGGCAGGTGTGTGGTGTGTGTTTAACCAAGACTTGCAAATCAGTCTCTATCCGAGGCATATTTATAAGGTTGTAGAATGGATCTTCTCTTTCACAATAGCAAATTAAACTCACACATGTAGTTTTGATCTGCAATGGACCAGTGTGTCCTCTCAAAATTCATTTGTTGAAATCCTAACATCCAATTGGATGGTACAAGGACGTGAGGGTCTTTGGGAGATAATCAGGTCCTGAGGGTGGAGCCCTAGGGGTGACGTTATTGCTCTTATAAAACAGGACTCAGAGAGCTCTCTTGCTGTCCTTGTCCCATTTGAGGATACAAGAAATTGGCAGTCTGCAAACTAGAAGAAGGTTCTTGACCAAGACCTGACCATGCTGGCACCTCTCGTCTTTGACTTCCAGCCTCCAGAGCTATAGGAAATGAATTTATGTGGTTTTGAGGCTACCTAACCTGTAGTATTTTTTTATAGAAGGGAAAGCTTAGACATCCTTCCTCCCTAAGTCTCATCGAAATGATAAGAAATATGTTTTAAAAGAATAAAGCCATGGGAGCATCGAGAGATGGGTCAGAGCACATTCAAAAAGGAAACAGATGGGATTCCATCAGGGTTCCTCAAACTCAGCTCCATTGACGATTTGTATGGGATAATTCTTTGTGATGAGGGAGTTTTATCCTATGTATTATGGGATATTTAATGCCATCTCTGGCCTCTACCCACTAAATGCTGGTGACACTTCACTTAAGAGTGACAACTGAGAATGTCCCCAAATATTGTCAAATGGCCCCCCCAGGCAAGATTGCCCCTAGTAGAGAGCCACTTGATTTGGAGGATCGAGAGAACTAGAACCCCAAATAAGTGCCAGAGGGGGCTGCTACACAGGCACCAGCCTTAGAAAACTCCCAAGTCAATGATAAGTAGCACAGAGTGGGCGCAGAGGTGCCACCAAGGTAGGCAGGGATAGCAGGATGCCTATACATAGCCAGGATAGTCACAGTCTTCTACCCCTCAGTTCCCAGAAAGTGACTGGTTTGAAGAGTGTCCTAAACCAAAGCTCCAGGAGCTACTGTTTAAGTACAGTGAAGGATCTATGAGGGTGGGTGTCTTGTTTAGAGGTCAAGGCTGGAGAAAAAAGATGGGTTTTCCTCCCACAGTAGCATGGAAGGAAAACCATAGGCAGGTTGAAGCTCCCTGAAGTAAAGTCTTTCCCTTGGAAGTGACGTCCTGCCTCCGCCCTTGCTCCCCACCAAGCCCTCCCATCTGGGGAAATGCCTACAGAAGAAAGGAGGATTAAATGAGGGCAGGAGAATCGCAACCCAACCACTGATACTGCCGACGCATTAATTCATCTGTAAATAGGCCCATCAGCAGAGGATTATCAGACATTTGAGGACATTAAATACTACAAAAGAGAAGAAATATAAAAATAAGATTTCACATTCATAATCAAGTGAATGAGAATTAAAGTACAAAGGAATGCAAATGAAACCATTCATTTTTTACCTATTAGACAAAAAATAAAAAGTATGATAACATACAGTGTTGGTGAAGCTACAGGGAAATAAATGGAACTCTCATCACCTTTCTCAAAAGAAGACATACAAATGACTAATAAGTCATCCATATATTTAAAAAATGCTCAGTATCACTAATCATCAGGGAAACGCAAATCAAAACCAACTGGGATATCACCTCACCCCAGTTAGAATGGCTATTATCAAAAAGACACACACACACACACACTCACACACACACAATAACAAATGCTGGCAAGGATATAGAGACAGGGAAAACAGTATACGCTATTAATGGGAATGTAAATTAGTACAGCTATTATAAAAACATAGGGAAATTACTTAAGCATAGAACTAGCGTCTGACCCAGAAATTCCACTACTGGTTATTTATTTGAAGGAAATGAAATCATTATATCAAAGACACTTGGGTTCCCACAGTTACTACAACTCTATTCACAATGATAAGATAAGGAATCAAGCTAGATGTTCATCAAGGGAGGAATGGATAAAGAAAATGTGGTACATAAAAGGAACACGGTCCAGCCATAAAAGGAATGAAGCCAAGTCATCTGTGTCCAAGTGGATGGAGCCGGAGATTACTTTAAGTGAAATAATCCAGACAGAGAAACAAATATCATATATTCTCACTCATTTGTGAAAACCAAACTCCCGACCTCCTAAAGAGAGTGGAATGGTGGACACTAGAGACTAGAAGGTGCAGGAACAGTAGGAATGACATCAGATTAGGGCCATCAACACAGTTCCAGAGGAGGAATGTGTTCTGGTGTTCTGTAGCACAGAGGAGGATAACCACAGTCTATGACAATCCATGATCTATTTCAAAATAACCAGACGAGTACAAAGTTCACCAATACACATAAATGATTAATATTTAAGGAGATGGAAGTACTTATTATCCCAATTTATCATTATGCATTGTATACATGTATTGAGATACTCATTGCATTGTATCCCATAAATATGTACAAATAATTATGACTCAGTAAAAACAATTAAAAATCTTTGGGGAAGTCAGTTTGGCAGTATCCATAAAAAATGCATAAACTCCTTGGCTTAGGAATTATTCTTGTATCCTGCAGAAATATTCACGTACGCACTCAAAGATATATGTGTTAGGATGTTCCTGGTAACATTTCACAAAGTATCAAAAAACATGGTGCATTTAAGTGGCTTTCAATAGAGGAATAATTACAACTATTTAATAAAACACCATGCAGCCCATTAGCAGGATAAAACGGATCTGACTGCACTGATAGGGAAAGATGTCAGCTACGAAATGACTTGCAGTGCGTGCGCCCACATGAGATGCACAGAAATGCACGAGGGACCTGGCAGGGAGCAGTGACAAGGACAGGTAAAGGAAACCACTGACTTTTCACTTGACAATTCTGCATCATTTGAGACTTTTACAAAGGGCACATGCTACCTTTGTAAGCTTAAAAATGACTTTTCAAAGAAAAGTAACAGAGAACCTTAAATCTTACAGAGTTCATAAAGATGATATCCACTCCCTTTATTTAAGGAAAGGAAACTGGAGCCCCAATCTGGATCAAGCACACCAATGTCCTGGTTTCTCATCACAGGCTTTTACCACTTCTTATGCTTCTTTTAAATTTCTAAGAATTATATATTATTTACCTTAAGCCATTTATCAAGGCTGTTATCTTAATCGGAGCAGTGCTTATTTAACAACCACTGCATCTTATAATGTATTAACCTACCATGCTTTAGAGAGCAAGCACGCCTTATACACGAGAAGTCAGGCTTTCTGAAAAAAATCCCTACATAATTTCTCTGAGCAGAAACTTTTCACAGGTTTTGAATGGAAGTCTCCCTGTAGTAGCTCCAACAATGCATTCATTTTGGTAATTTGTGCTGGAAGATGACAGAGGGACAAATGTGGTTAGAGAATAGCAGTAGTCCACGGAGCCCTGGAGACAGAATCTTGTCCTACATGCTCTGGGGAGAACATGCCGTTCTCTAAGTCTGCATTCCAGCAAAGGTGAATGACGTGAATACTTGAGAGGAAAACGGAATTGATTCTTAACAAACCAAAGGAGGATGGGTGCAAACAAACCTAATCCTGTCTGAGAATGCCGGAGACAAGGGATGACTAAGTGGAGATTAAACTTGGAGGGTGTGGGACATGCCCGCAAAACTGGCTTCCAGGCAGGTAGAATTGGAGCCAGACCCTGAAGGGATGAAAGGGAGAGCAGCTTTCTCTGAGAGATATCCCTCCTTTCCTTGGACAGAATCTCACATCCAATTTTTTTTTTTTAACCTAATCTTTACTTATTCAGTACGGTTGATCCCTTGTAAGTTTGCACAGAATTAGACAATAAAACAACAACAACAAAAAAACCACTGCTGACCACTTGGAGACATGGAGACTTTTCCTTTTCCTAAGATGTTGACAACCTTTTCTTCAGAGGTAAAATGGGCCCTTTCTTTCCCCCTATTTTTTAGTTGGTGCATTATAGTCGTACATATTAGTGGGATTTGTTGTTGCATATATATGCATGCGTGTTTCCACATTCCCTATCCTGCCTTTCTACTCCACTGATCTCCCTTCCATTTCCATGAGATCTGCCTTCCCTCCCCACACCACTGCCTTTCTTTTCTGTTTTCCTCTGTAGCTTCCACATTTGAGAGAAAACATCTAACCTTGATCTTCTGAGTTTGGCTTACCTCACTTAACATAATGGTCTCAAGTTCATCTACTTCCCTGCCAATGACATAATTTTATTCTTCATTATGGCTGAATGAGACTCCACTTTGTACATGTACCACATTTTCTTTATCCATTCATCCGTTGATGGACACCTAGGCTGGTTTCATAGTTTGGCTATTGTGAATTGTGCTGCTATAAACATGGATATGCAAGTATCACTTTAGTATGATGACTTTAATTTTTAAGATAAATGCCATGGAGTGGTATAGCTGGGTCATACAGTGGTTTCATGACTAGTCGTTTGAGGAGCCTCCATACTGATTTCTATAGTGGTTGTACTAATTTACAATCCCACCAACAGTGTAAAAGTTCCTTTTCTTCACATCCTCGCCAGTATTTATTATTGTTTGTATTTTTGATGGCTGCCATCCTAACTGGTGTGAGATGAAATCTCTGAGTAGTTTTGATTTGCATTTCCATAATTGCTAACAATGTTTAGTTCATTTGCTCATTTATTAATCAGTTTTATTTCTGTGTGTGTATGTGTTAAGGTTTTTAAATTTTTTATATATTCTGGACATTAATACAATTCTGTAGGGTCTCTCTTCACATTCTGAAGTGTTTCCTTTGCTGTGCCGAAGGTTTTTAATTTGATGCTGTCTTACATAATAACTGTTGGCATTATTTCCTGAGCTTTAGGGGCCTTATTGAGAAAGTCATGTCTGTGTCTATATGCTAGAGTGTTAACCCTACATTGTTTCTAGGAATTGGATAGTTTCTGGTCTAATTCCTAAGTCTTTGATTCATTTTGAGTTGATTTTGTTCAAGGTGAGAGATAAGGGTCTAGTTTCATTTTTCTACATATGGATAACCAGTTTTCCTAGCATCATTTGTTAAGAAGGACATCTTGGGCTGGGGTTGTGGCTCAGCATTAGAGCGCTTGCCTGGCACATGTGAGGCACTGGCTTCGATCCTCAGCACCACATAAAAAGAAATAAAGTAAAGCTGTAGTGCCTGTCTACAACTAAAAAATATTAAAAATAGAAAGAAGGCCATATTTCCTCCAATGTATGTTTTTGGTACCTTTGTCAAGGATCAGATAACTATAAATGTGGGGGTTTGTCTCTGTCTTTTATTCTGTACTATTGATCTACGTTTCTGCTTTTATGAAACTGCAGTACCATGCAGTGTTTGTTACTATAGCTCTGTAGTATAATTTGAGTCAGGTATTGTGATGCCTCCAGCATTACTTTTTTTGGTTTAGAATTGTTTTGGCTGTTCTGGGTATTTTATTCTTCCAAATTAATCTTAAGACTGTTTTTTTTTTTTCTAGTTCTATAAAGAATGTCATGAGTATTTTAATGGGGATTGCATTGAATCTGTACATTGCTTTTGGAAGTATGACCATTTTAACAATATTAGTTCTGTCTCTCCATGAACATGGGTAATGTTTTCTCTCTTCTTCAATTTCTTTCTTCAATGTTCCATGGTTTTCATTGTAGAGGTCTTTCATCTCTTCAGTTATATTTATTTATTTCTAGGTTGGGGTTTTGTTTTGTTTTTTTTTTTTTTGTTTGAGACTATGGTGAATAAGATTGTTTTCTTGATTTCTTAGTAGATTCATTGTAAGTGTACCGGAAAGCTACTGATATTTATGTGTTGATTTTGTAACCAGCTACTTCGCTGAATTTGTTTATTAGCTATAGCTGTGTTTTTGGTGGAACTTTTTGGATCTTCTGAGTATAGGGTCATATCCTTTGCAAACAGTGATAATTTGACTTCTTCCTTTCCTATTTTTACCCTTTTTATGTCCTTCTCCTGCCTAATTGCCCTGGCTAGAATTTCTAGTTCTATATAGAATAGGAGAGGTGAAAGTGAACATCTTTGTTTTGTTCCAGCTATTAAAGAAAATGCTTTCATTTTCCCCCCATTCACTATGAGGTTGACTTTGGGTTTGTCATCTGTAGCCTTTCTGATGTTGACATGGCACCTTCTATCTCTCGTTTTTTCAGTATTTTTTCATGAATGGAGGATGAATTTTGTTGAAGGCTTTCTCTGAATATATTGAGATGACTAAGCAATTTTGTCCTTAATTCTATATATGTGATAAGTTACATTTATTGATTCACATATGTTAAATAATCTTTGCATCCCTAGAATAGAACCAACTTGGTCATGATGTACAATCATCTTAATACGTTGTTGTACAATCATCTTAATACAGTTGGCTAATATTTTATTGAGGATTTTCTTATCTAAGTTCATCAGGGATATTGGTTGTAGTTTCTGTTCCTTGATGTGTCCTTATCTGGTTCCAGTTTTGGTATGAGTGTGAGACTGGTTTCATAGACTGAATTTGCAAGTTTTCTACCTCTTTCTATTGCATGAAATAATTTGAGAAGCATTGGCATTAGTTATTTAAAGGTCTAGTAGACTTCAGCTGAGAATCCATCTAATCCTAGGCTTTGACAAGTGGCTAATATTTTTTTACTTCTCCAATCTAGTTTGGGGAGGAGAGGCAGTGCTGGGGATTATACCTGAATTCATAGGTACTTAACTACTGAGCCACATTCCCTGCCCTTTTTATATTTTATTATGAGACAAGTTCTCAATAAGTTGCTTTGGGCCTCACTAAATTGCTGAGGCTGACTTTGAACTCATGATCCTCCTTCTTCAGCCTCCTAAACTGCTGGGATTACAGGTGTGCACCACCACACTCAGCCCTTGATCTATTTTTAAAATGACATCTCTGTTTTCAAATATAAGCCAGTTGGAAGAACTCAAAAAGAGGCTGTTATGGAGTATTTCAGAGAAAATACTTATTTTTTTAAAATGATGATTTCTGTTCCCCAGCTTAAGCAGCATTTGGTATAAACACAGATGAAAAATGTTCACATAACATGGATGTTCCATGTTATTTAGAGCTAGAAACTTCTCTAAGAGAGAGTAATACAATCCACAGCTGTCAAAATAGCACCAAAATACTTGGTAAGGAATATATCTTGTATATGCAGAAGCTCTTAATTTTCTCCATGTTATGTGTTAAAGCTACCAAGCCACTTTCTTTAAAGGAGCAAGGTTTCTGCTTCTTTGCAAGCATACTGTTTATTTGGGGGTACAGAACCTTTTCTAAGAGGTGTTCATTGCTCTCAGAAGCACTTTATGTGTTCACAGGAGAGGAGGGGAGGGATGAAAGTACAGATATCACCAGCTGATAAAGCAAGTGATCTGAGACCTCTGATCACTAGGAATGCAGACAGCTCCAGTGCAGATGCATGGTGTCTGCTCTGAGTTCCCTTCTTCCCTGACCACAGCCCATCACCATGACCATTTGAGAGGAAAAAGAGATCATGCTTAGGTTTTACATCAGTGGAGCTCTTATCTCTAAGAGGGTAACCATGATGTGGATTTCTAATGAGCAAATGGAAACCATGAGCCTCTGCTCCAATTCAGACAAGGTTTTCATCAAACTATGTACCAAGGCAGCTTGGTGGGTCACACAGTGCCTGTGCTAGGTTTCATGATTTGCTGTCACCATCTTGAAAGCCTTACTAGCTGTTTCATGAGAAGCCCTTCATTATCACCATTGGGAACTGGGTTTCCCACATTATGCAGCTGGCCTTGTGTGCAGCCTTGGGTCTCTCACTCTGGTTAGGAAAGGAGTATGTTTGGAAGGTTTTTCTGGAGCTCATTCTGATTTCTCAGAGCATCCATGAGAGAGTCAAAAGCCCTAGGTCTTTAACAGTGACTCACTTTCGTGTCAAGAGAATTCTCTAGAGAGGACTTTCTGTATTTCATTTACCAGTAAAAAGTACTTAACAAGAGCACCAGAGAGCAGAACTGGATACTCACAGAAGCAGTGAGGAGAGGGCTTGTCCAAGTCCTAGTCCTTGGCTTTCCTTGGATGGACACTGTCAAAGCCTGGCAGGGAGAAGGACTTTACTCCTTGTGATCATAAGAACATCATCTTTCTTGGAGCCTGCTAAACATTTTATTTTCAAACTCTATGATATTTTCTATCAATCTAGACCATTTGAACTACCTAATTGGATTTGCATAAAAAGCTTTTGGGCTTACAAACTGAGATTAAAAACAAACAGGCCTAAATCTGTCACCTTTTGGTCTACAAAAATACTCCTAGCTATATAAACTCCCTATTACTCAGTCAGACAGATGAGAAACAGGATGTGGAGAGAGCTGTGAATTGTTCTCATTCGCTGTTTCATGGCTTCACTCGAACGTTTAATTAAAATCTTTTACCCTTTTTTCATATTTGAAGAAATGTCAATACTGTGTACCTTTGTAGTTTTCAACACCTTGAGGTGTGGTCTGGCAGAACTAACTGGTCGGCAAAGCTAAGATAGCTGATAAAGAAAACAAAAGAACATCCAAAACACATCTAAATAGATTTTATCATAATTTTAATTTTTATCAAAGTAATATGTGCACAGAATTTACAGGTCAAATAGCGCTGCAAAGCAGGCAAGGAAAAGAAATATATATGTGTGTCCCTTTTACCTATCCTCAGTATGACTGAATCCCACAACCCTGAGGCAACCAATTTTAATTATTTTAAGGTTAACTCTTGTATTTACCTCCAGTTTTCTAAATAATAAGCTTATTGTTTATTTTTCCAATTTAGATACTATCCATTTCTTACATAAAATATATATAAGAAAATTCATGGAAATTTTTATAGATACCCATAGTCACACACAATTGTACATATTCCCTCTTTACATCCTGCTAATATAGGAATATGAAAATACATGGTTAAATTATAATTGTTTATATTATTGTCAATATCAAATTTTGTTCACAGCAGAGATACATATCATATGATTATATTTTCTTTTTCTCACAAATCTTTGTTTTTCCTAAAGTTAGTAATTGCCTGACTTTTTAAATTTGTTCCATTTTCTGTATTCCTATAACTAATACTTCTACCAGACTTCCCAATAAAAGAGATCCTTTGATTTTCTTGTAAATACTTCATCTGGGTCCACTATCCTCACCTTCTCTTGGCTAACTGCACAGCTATCTTCCTGGTATCTGTCTCGGCATCTTGCGAATTTCTTCACCCTTCTTCATCAGGAGACCCCTGTTACTGCACATGTCTTCCCTTATTGGTTTATGAGGCAAGGGAGAGTATCATTTGAGGGAGACATTCTATTAAGTTAGTGGAGCTCAGTTCCAGTCTTGCATATTTGAAAATGTTCTTATTGAACCTTCACACCTGATCCATCATTTAACAGGAACGATTTTCTTTTATTTTTTTAAATATTTTTTTAGTTGTAGATGAACACAATGTCTTTATTTTATTGCTTTGTATGTGGTGCCGAGGATCGAACCCAGGGCCTCACGCATGCGAGGCAAGCGCTCTACCGCTGAGCTACAATCCCAGCCCCAGGAACGATTTTCAGTTGGAAGTGTTTCCTCTCTATTTTTCCAGGGTGTTGCTGCATGGTCTTACAGCTTCCAGGATTGCCATTGAGAAACCCACGAGTGATTCTGATTCCTAATCCTTTCTAAGTGACTTGCTTCCAGAAGCTGTGAAACCCTCCGTGAGTGAATTTCCCGGGTCCCTTATTTCTGCGCAGCATATCATCCCAATCTTCTTTGGTGTCCACTCTAAGTCCAAGGATCCTTTGGCTGAAATTTTTCAGGAACTCAACCTCCTCTCTTTTGAGATTGGGGAAGTATACTCACCTGGGGCTGAAAAGACTCCATTGGTTCTTCCTGTCTTCAGCCTCATCATTCCATCCCTTCATCCAATGACCATTGAATTCCCACTCTGTGGTCTTGGAGTCTTCAAAGCACAGTAAAAGCCAGTGTAGCTGGGGGAGAATAAGCAGGGTGGGGTGGTGGGTGGCAGTGGAGTGGTTGGAAATGAGGGTGCTGGATCAGGGGAGGTCATTTCACATGGAGAAAGAATGAAAGTCAAGGAAGGCCTTCAGAAGAAGAGTGATGCTGTCCAACTGCATTTTAAAAGGAAAACTGAGATTACTTTATAGGGGGCTAGACAGCAAGGGGGCAAAGGTGGGTCCAGGTGATTAACAGGAGGTCACTGCAATAATCTTAGTGAGAGATGATATGTATGAATCGAGACGGGGGTGGTGAAGTAGTTCAGCATGGATTATTCTTGAGTACATTCAATTCTGAAGTATTTTCATGTTGTGTCAAGGAGATTAACTGATTAGATTTGGGATGTGAAAGGATGAGAAGGGCCAAGGATTATGACACTATTGTCTTTCTATTAATCTTCCTGTCTGGAGATATTAGTGGGTGTACGTGCAATGGTGAGATATAATAGATCCTGTGTCATTTTTACCCAATCTCTCCCAATAGAAATGTCTAGCAAAACTATACTACAGTATCATAGCCAGGATATTGATAACCAAACAGCTAAGATATAGAACACACCCATCCTCTTAAGGATCTTTCATACTGCCCTTATCTGGCCTCACCCACTTCCTTCCAACCTTCCTCCTATGGCCTCTGGCAACCCTTAATCTGTTCTCGGTTTGTATAAATTTTCCTTCTCAACCTGGTTGTATAAATGCAATCATGCAACACGTGACCTTGGGAGAGTGACTTGTTCCACTCAGTAATTTTCTACAGACTCTTCAGGGTTATTGCATGGATCAGCAGTGCCTTCCTTTTTAAATTCTGGGTACAATAGTCCCTCTTTGTCCCGGGAGAAGACTACCTAGAAATGTGGATACTAAGGAACCCAATCTATTCTGTTTTTTTCCCCCTCTACATACAGACCTATGAGAAAGTTCAAAGTATAAACTGGACGCCATAAGAGATTAACAGCATTTTTCACTTAATCTTTTTGGTCCTTGGTTGATTGCAGGTAACTGAAACTGGAAAGAAAAACTGCAGATTAAGGGGAGACTGTGGTAGTGTATGTGTATGGATGTCCCACAGTCAGTTCATTTAATCACATTGGCTGAAGGACTTCGAGTTGTGTACAGCTGGCTATTACAAATAAAAAGGCTATAAACGTGTGTGTAGAAGTTTTCCTGTGAACCTAAGTCTTTTTCTTGGATAACTGAGAAGCAATGTCACAGCGGGTATAGTAGTTGCATAGTTCTTAGAGAAGCTGCCACATTGTTTTCCAGATTGCCTGTGTCATTTTACATCCCTACCAGTGATGTCGGAGAGATTCAGTGTCTCAGAAACCTTGATGGCATTTGTTGTTGCTGTTTTTTATTTTACCTATTTGCATAGGTTTGAGGTGATATCTCATTGAGTTTAATTTGCATATCTCTAATGGTTAGTGATGTGGAGCATCCTCTTCATATATTTATTTGCCATCTGTATATCAGTTTCAGTGAAATGCCTGTTGGTTTATTTTGCCTGTTTTGTAATTGGGTGGGTTGTTTGTTTTTATGGTTTTGAGAGTTCTTTATGTATTCTAGATACTTTGTCAGACAGATAGTTTACAAATATTAAATGTTCTTTCTCAGTCTGTGGCTTCTTTATTTTATTTTTTTTGTAGCTGTAGATGGACAACATGTCTTTATTAATTTTTATGCGGTGCTGAGGATCGAACCGGGTGCCTCACACATGCTAGGCAAGTGCTCTGCCACTGAGTTACAGCCCCAGCCCTGAGGCTTCTTTTTTAATCCTCTTACCAAGTTCATTTTCGGACCCAGCCATTTGAATTTTGTGAAGTCCAACTTAAAAAATGTTTATGTTTTATGAATCATGCTTTCATGTCATCTATACACTATTTCCCTAGCTTCTCAAGTTTCCTCCCTATTTTTTTTCCCCAAATCTTCATAGGCTTTCATTTCATATTTAAGCTCAGGATTCCTTTTGAGTTATGTTTTATATAAAGTGTGAGACCATCTAATTGTTCCAGTACTATTGATTGAAAAGGCTTTCTGTCCACTGCATTCCCTCTCATCATCCTCAGAGGTCAGGTAGATGCACTTATGAAGCCTGTTTCTGGGTCTCTGCTCTGTTCCACTGATGTCTATATCTATTATCCACTTTCTGGAAGACATTGTGTACAATTGGTACCAAATGATTTTACTTTTCCTGCCTTACTGTGAGCTACTAGAATAATTTTTGGAGTTCTGTTTTGTCTTTGGTGTTTTTGAATGGATCTCTCTGAATAGCATTTTTCAGTTGTTACTCAAGGGTTACATTATATATACCTAACTATTGTAGCCCACTGGAGTCATTTTACCAGTTGGAGTGAAATATAGAAATCTTATCTTCCTTTATGTCCTGTTTACTTCCCCATTTGTAATTTAATTATTTAAACTATCTCTTCTACATATATATAGAACCACGTCAGAGTGTTACAATTTTTATATAATTCTCTAACCACTCTCTTAGTTCAAATTCTATCACTGTGAAAAAAATACCTGAGATAAACAACTTATAAGGAGAAAAGACACATTTTGGCTTACAGTTTTTCTATCCATGGTGGTTTGGCCTGATTGCATTTCTTACCTGTTTAGACAACTTATTTTGTATATTATTTTAAGGAAAAAAATTTGGAAAAAATTGGTTTTGTTTCCTCCATTAGAAAATGTCTTGATTTCCCCTTCTTTCCTGAGGAATACTTTTGCTAGGCATAGGATTCTGGGCTGTTGCCTCTTTTATTTCAGTACTTGAAAAATACAGAATATCTTCATTCTGGCCTCCTTGGTATATGACAAGAATCCTTCCATCATTTGAATTATTTTCCTCTGTATTAATGTTTTCCTTTTCTGTGGTTCCTTAGTTTCCTATAGTTCTATAGTTTCCTTTTCTATAGTTCTAAGAATCTGTCTTTTGTTAATAGAAGTTGAATTATGATATGTCTTGGTGTTGATTTCTTTGAGTTTATCCTATTTGAGAGTTCCTTAGCTTATTGATCTCTAGGTTTATGTCTCTTTCAAATTTGAGAAGTTTTCAAGTATTATCTCTTTGAGGTGCCCCTTCCCCAGCTCTGCTTTATTTCTTCCTCCTTTGGGGATTCCAATGACACAAATTCCATATCTTTGTCATATTTTGTTTTAGTCCCACATGTCTCTGAGTCTCGAGGTTGTTTTCTATTTTTTGCTTTTTGTTTTTAGTTTTGCATCCATTTTTGTTTTCTCTGTGGTTCAGATTAGGTAATTTCCATTGTTCTCTCTTTCATTTTCCTGATTCTTTCCTCTACCTCCTCTCTTCTACTGGCTAGCTAATACACAGAACTTTTTATTTTGTTTATCTATTTTTCAATTCTGAACAAGTTTTTATTCAGTTCTTCTTAATGTCTATTTGTTTGCTAAGACTTTTAGGCATGTTTGTTGAAGTTTATCATGGCTGCTTTAAAATCTCTGTTCTTTAAAAGACTGTGGGTCTTGAATTGTGCCCCTCTGAATAAGATATGTCAGAGTTTTGGTATAGTTTAGAGACAAGGTACCCCCCAAAATCTCATGTGTGAAATGATTGGGTTATGAGAGCTTCAGCCTAATCAGTGCACGGATCGCCCAATAGGGATTAGCTGAGCGATGGCTGTGGGCAGCTAGGGTATGGCTTGAGGAGGTGAGTCACTGGGGCCTGGCTTTGGGGTATGTGGCCCCTGGTGGGGAACTCTGTCTCTGCTTCCTGTTGTCAGTCCTGAGCTGCTTTCCATCTCTGTAGCCCTCTGTCATGGTGTTCTGCCTCTCTAGGGCCCAGAGCAATGGAGCTGGCCATCTATGGACTGAGACCTCTGAAACTGTAAAACCCAAATAAACTTTTCCTCCTCCTGAGTTGGTTGTTCTTGTCGGGTCTTTTGGTCATAGGGGTGAAAAACCTGACAAAAGTAAGTCCTAAACTCCAGCACTTCAGAATATGATCTTATTCAGAGACAATCATTACAGAGATAATTGACTAAAAGTGAGTTCATTAGGGTGGGCCCTAATCCAATGTGACTAGTATCATTATAAGAAAGGGTAGTTAGATAGAGGTGCCACGCAGCTAACAGAAGGAAGACGTGGGGAAATGCGGGAAGATGCTGGCTGCGTCTAAGCCAGGCAGAAAATGTGGACCCTGTCCTTCCTGTTATTACCTTCAAAAGGATCCAACCCTGCCCACACCCTGACCTTGGACTTTCAGCTTCCAGCACTGTGAGACTGTAAATTGCGGTTTCAGCCACTCCCCTCATTCTAGAATGTTCTGGGGAAGGTTTTCCTTCTTAAATTGCCAAAGGCAGCAATTTTGATTCCTACCTTCAAGCTACATCATCCACCTTAAACTTCCTCCATTGCAATTCTAGTTCATTGTTGGAACAAGCAGGAGGAATAGACACGTCTTTCTCTTGCCACAGCTTTATCCAATTATTTATTCATTCCATGGTTGTTCATCTCAATGGCTACTAAACATGAATTCGGCACTATTGGCTATTGATGGAGACTGCTCTTGCCAGAGCTCACAGTCTGGTAGAGAACACACACAGAGACGATCACAGTCGGGTGTGGTTTTTGTGCCAAGTGAAGTCATGTTCAGGGTGCTGCAGGGTTACACAGAGGCAGCAACGGACTCCTTTCAGGAGTCTGGCAGGCCTCTACAAGCAGAGGCTTCCAAGTGTGTCTTCAAGGGTGAGGAATTCACAGGGTGGAATCGGGGGGCACAAGGCATTCTGGGGAGAGGGAGGTGTGTCTGCCAAGTCTGGGACAGTTAGGAATCAGGGGCATCACTCAGAAGCACGGCTGCAGGTTGGGTTGTTTTCGGACATGTCATGCTACATTGATTCTGCAAGTCACCTGTCTGTGTCTCAACCAGCAAACTACATTTTTGAGGGATGGTATGTATAGTCTTTTCTGTATCCTTGATATTTTACCCAGAGTACGTTTGGACATGCAATAAGTATGGGGTCACCTGAATAGGAGAAAGGAAGAAATCAAAACAAGTATTTGGAAATATTTTTATTTCTAATTTAGAGAGAATTTTTATACAACATTAAGCAATTAGAACTTTATATATCATCAGTTTTCTAACTTTGTGATTTCAGAACACTGTATGCACTGTTCAAACTATTGAGGGGGCTGGGGCTGTAGCTCAGTGGTAGAGCGCTTGCCTCGCATGTTTGAGGCACTGGGTTCGATTCTCAGCACCACATTTTAAAAAATAAATTAATAAACAAAGATATTGTGTGTCCATCTACAACTAAACCTATCTTAAAAAATAAACTATTGAGGACTCCATAGGTCTTTGATGGAGTCAGTGATATCTGTGGATATTTACTGTGTTAAAAATTAAAATAGAGATGTATTAGTTTCCTAGAGCTGCTATAACAAATTATGCCCTAAAGCAACCAAAATTTATTCTTCCCCAGTTCTGGAGGCTGTGAGTCCAAAACTGAAGTGCTGGCTAGGCTATAATCCCTCGAGAGGTCTGAGGTGGAATCTGTTGTATGGTCCTTTTCTAGCTTCTGATGACTGATAGCAGTCCTTAACAGCCTGGAGCCTGGAGCTGCACTATTGCAGTCTCTGTCTCCATTGTCACATGCCCTTTTTGCCTGGGCATCTCTCTGTCTCTGTAATCTGTACAAATCTCTCTCTCCTTTCTCTCGTAAGTGACAGACAGACAACCAGTGTGGCCTCATTTGGACTTAATTACATCTGTAAAGACCCTATTTCCAAAGATGGCTGTCAACACAGGAACTGGGTTCTAAGGATTGAATGCAATTTTTGAGGGGGACACGATTCAATCCACAACAAGAGCCTTTAAAAATATTATTGCAAGCAAGACACCAGGGTGCATATGTTTTTCTTGTTGTTTTCATATATATTCAAAGAAAACTGTGGGGTTTTACAATAACTGTTTACTGAACACAAATGATGCTGCAGGTGGAGTTGAAGATCACTAGAAAGAGCACAGAAGTAATGGGAATAAACTCCGTCATTCTCTGGAAGCTACACACTTACAACCCACTGCCTGAGGAAATCCTAGAAAGCAAGATGCCCAAGTGTACATTTTGTTTGCTACCAAACAGACGATGTCATCACACACCACATAGGCTCTGGAAAATTCCACTGTACATTCCTGAGAAAATAGGAGTGTAAGTGCTAAATAATATCTTAGCATCATGATGAAAATGGGTTTGATCCTGTGAATGCTCTGAATGGGGACCGACAGGGGATACAAGACTACATTTTAAGAACTGCTACACAGAGAGGTTAAGTGATTTGCTGTAGGTTGCACAGCCAGGAATGGAAAATTTAGGCTTTAAATCAAGGCAACAGTGAAGGCTGGTGAGATATTATTCAATATGGGTCCACAGACAGTTTAACGCATTCATAAAAGATAAGCCTTGAGTACCTACTATGCACCAGGCACATTTCTGGGTTTTAGGGAGCCAGAGGTAAACATGATGGAAATGTCCATGTCCTCATGGAGGCTATTTTCTGTTTTAGGAGCGGGGAACAGAGTAGAGATGATTGAATAATTGAAAAGGAAAATCCAGAAGGAGAGACAGGGATGTGCGATCAACAACACAGGAAAATAGTTTAGCATTTGGAAGGCAGAAAAACATTTCCACTGAGCTGAAAGGCACCTAGATAGAGGCTCGTGTTCAGGGATGAGGGCAGGGTGGGGGCAGAACCGAGCAGGAGGTCGACAGAGCTCTGTGCTCTATTTTGTCTGGGGAAGTAGGAAGGAAGGTGCAGGGGAGCTCCAGTTCCTTCTAATAAGTGAGTTGGCACAAGAGGCTACAGTTTGGATGTCCTCCCAAAGCTTGTGTGTTAGAAATTGAATCCTCAATGCAACCGTGTGGAGAGGTGGGACAGTTAGGAGGTGATGAGGTCCCGAGGGCTCTGCCTTCCTGAGCTAGCATGGGGAAGGGTTAGTTATTGCAGCCGGGGGTCCCTGATGAGAGGATGAGTCTCCTCGCCTTCTCGGTGCCCCTGCATGCTCTCTCACCTTCTGCCTTCTGTCGGGGGATGATGAAGCAAGAAGACCCCTGCCAGATGTGGACGCCTTGAACTTGGACTTCCAGACTCCAGAACCGTAAGAAATACCTCTCTGTCCATAAACTGCTCAATCTCAGGCATTCTTTTAGAGCAGCACAAAGTGGTCTAAGACATTCCCTCAAGATCAGTCTTGGAGAAACAGGGAGACCGAGGAAAAGAGTGAAATAAGATTTACTCATGAAAAAATACGCTCAAAAAAAATCTCATTTTTAGAGAAAAGTTTCAGGTAACTCAGGAGTCAAAAAAGAAATCAATGAGAAATTTTAAAAAGTTAATATTTCATAGTGGTGAAAATAAGATATAAAACTTATGAGAAGTAGTGAATGTGGAGACACAGCAAAGTCACAGTGTTAAGTGCTTCTATAAGAAAACTAATGTCCCAAGTGCCCAGCTCAGAAAGTTAGGAAAAAACAAAAACAACTAAAGAACAAACCCAAAGACAATAGAAGAATAGTACTATAGAATATGATACAGAAACCAGTGAAATAGAAACATAACTCAATAGAGATAAGCAATCAAGCCTAAAGTTGGTTCTTTGTAAAGACAAACAAAATAGGTAAGTCTCTGGCAAGGCTGATGATAGGAAAAAGAGAAGGTGGAAGTCCTGATATCATAAGTGAGAAGTAGAGGTAATGAGATAATGTAGGGTCTAAGATGTGAAATGGAGAATATGGTCAATAAATTCATATTGACAAATTGACAATGTATTCAAAGTGGACTAAACAATATACTTTCTAGGAATACAGATGAGTGGGATAAAAGTGTGTGTGTGTGTGTTTTCTCCAAGTAAAGGTGATAGTTTACATTTTGTGTTACTTGCCTGGACCATGGGCTGCCCAGATTCCTGATGAAATGTTATTTCTGTGTTTGTCTGTGAGAGTGTTTTGGAAAAGAGCAGCATCTGAGTTAAGCTGAAGGCCTTTGCACTGTAGGTGGGTGTTGTTTGGTTCATGGAGGGCCTTGAAAGGAGCAGGGGAAGTGGACCTCACTCTGCCTGGCTGCTGGAGCTGGGACCTGGTCCCCACTTGGGCTCTCCTGGGCCTCAGGCTTTCAGGCTTAGACTGCAATCTACACCATCAGCCCTCCAGCTTTCAGGTCTGTAAACCCACCCCAGGCCTCCCTGGGTCTCCAGCCTGCTGATGGCAGATCAGGGGAGTTCTGAACCTCCATAAATGTGAGCTGATCTCCCTCTCACGTATGTATATGGCCTCCTATTGGTAGTCTTGTTGCTCCCAGGAGCCCAGATTCATACTGTAAAGTACTGATGGACTCAAGGTTTAGCCCAGCAGGTGCCTCTGGTGTGGAAGGCCAAAGGCTAGGTTGGGAGAGGTGGACATAGCTGAATGTGAATTTCCCTAGTATTTCAGTTCTTGTGTTGTACAAGAGAATTTAATTATGGCTGTTTACTTTTTTAAAAAAATTAAGGCCTTGTGTAGGCCAAAGATCAGAGCATTTCAAATACCAAGATAGATGACAAATCTAATTCTGAGCAGGTCGAGTCCCTCAAAGAAATTTTAAGAAAAAGACCAAGACCATTTCCATCAGGCCTGGGGAGGGAGGCAAGGAAATGTCTAGCTATAGTGGAGAAGAATAAATAAGTGTGAGTTAAACCCAAGTAGAGGATGAGGGTGCGTGGACTGCCTGCTCCGTGACCCACAGTGTGACGTGAGCTTTGCAGGTGGCGATGCTGAGCTCTCAGTGGACCTGTGCTGTCCCTTCTGCTCAGGGTAGTGAAGCGATGGGAAGTCATGGTCTTTGCTGTTCAGAAGAGTTAGCACCATAGTCATGAATGGAGCTGCCCACAGGAAGCCCCCAGTTGTCCAGGGAAGGGACAATAAATAGACCTTTGGTGTTTTAAGAATCTTGTATTGGTTTGCTCAGGCCACCATAACAAACTACCACAGACATCAGAAATGTATTATCTCCTGGAGGCCCAGGACCAAGGTTGGTTTCTCCAGAGGCCACTCCCCTTGTCTTGTAGACGGCATCTTTTCTCATGTCCCACATGGCCAGTTCTCTGTGTCCAAGTGTTCTTGGCATCTCTCTTTTTAGAAGAACACCAGGCATGTTGGATTGGGACCTGCCCTAGTGGCCTTCCTTTAACTTAATCATCTCTTGAAAGGCCCTGTTCTGAAGCATGGGACCCAGGGTCCTATTCTGAGGTGCTAGTGTCAGGGCTTCCACACATGAATTTGGGAGAAACACAATGCAGCTCATAACAGATCCAAAGGAGAATTTTCAGACCCAGGAGGGAACTGAGGGAAAAGCAGGCTTTTTGTGCCCTGGGTCTGAAGCAGCTCGTGCCCAGGCAGTTCTGACCCAGGGCCCCAGCGCCAGCATGCAGCCCCGCAGGCGCACAGGACCACGAGCCAGAGCTGGCTGGAATGGAGGCTACGGTCCACTGGACCAGCCCTCCAGCTCCCCTGTCCTTGACCACTGGTTCCTTCGTCATATTTGCAGTGGAGAAAAATGAAAGTGTCCCACAGGAACAGGGACTGGGAGCTGTAGCGCTCTGTTCTCTGATGGATGAATAGATTTGGGGCATATTGGTCACATCTTGAACCAAACAAGTGACAGACAGTTAAGATGACCTGCATTGGGCCACTGAGGTGAATGAACCTCAACTGGGTCACTTTATCTTTCCAGAGATCCAGACCTAGTAACCAAAGAATCCAGAATTCAGTGTAAATCTGCCCAGCTCCAAAGCCATCAAAGCTTTCAATGTAAGATAATCTTGGACTTGGAGATGGTTAATTTCATGTGTCAACTTGACGAGGGCACAGGGTGATTTCATTCTGGGTGTGTACGTGTGGGTATCGCTAGACAAGATTCTCATTTGAATTGGTGGCCTGAGTACAGCAGGTTGCCCTTCCTGACATGGGAGGAACTCATCCAGTTCATCAAAGGCCTGAGAAGCAGGAGGGGCCCAGTGCCGGAGGGGTCGCTCTCTTTTCCTGCCTTTGAGCTGGGACGTTCGGTTTCTTCCTGCCTCTCCACCTTCCATTACCAGGTGAGCCAATTCCTCCTGATCTCTCTCTTTCCCTCTCTTTCTCTTTCTCCTGTTTGTCTTATATCAAGAACCCAGACTGGCACAGCCCCAGACACTTGACAAATGTTTTCCCACATGGATTGATAAGCTCTTTGTAAATCTTGTTAGCTCAATAAAAGTAAATAAAAAGTAAATAAAAACAAATTTGAGTAATTCGAATCATCATATCTAATTGAAAATAACAATACCACCCTGAGAAACTACTCTCTATCCCAGACTTTCACCATTAAAGGCTGGATTTTCCCTGTAAAGCTGAAGGAAGGAGCTTTTAAACTTCCTTCAATTCTTAAGATCAAGTTTGTGCTCATCAGGTGAGATGAGAGTGGTGTTTGTCCAGTGTTCACCGTGTGCCAGACAGTGGCATGAAGTCCTTAAATGTTACGACACAAGATTTTTACAAGCGTGGTCTCATGTAATGCCTTCCCTGTGCCTGTTGGAGGTGGATGGCATTCGTGAGACCGGAGGGGAGCCAGCTCCTTCGCTGGGAGGTTGTTCCAGTTTTCAGGATTTTAGAAGTCCACAGAGTGTCTTTAGCAGGCCAACGACTCGATTCCACACAGGGCCGGACCTGGCTGAACCTCCCAAGGCCTGAACAGCTGGGCACGTGGGAAACAGAAGTACATGATGGACAGTTTCCTAGCTGAGCGGTCTCTCCCAGGACCCTCCTGCCAAAGTGGTGAGGTTTGGAAAGCGACATGGCCAGCGAGGGCTGCTAGCTGCAGAGGATATCCTGATAACTGCCAGATCCCTGTGGGGGACAAGACCCCGGGGTGAGCTCTCGGCCTTTGCCACAGTTCTCCTCCTGTGCAGCAGTTAGAAATGAAGTTGATGAATTGAACAAGAAACACATGTTTTCATTTAAATTACAATTAGCAATTAGAGAGTTAAGTGTGCCCTAGATAGAATATATAATCGTTGTTGAGTTTGTGGCATAGCTACTTTACTGTTGCCGTTCGCTTTTTATGTTTTGCTTTATGATTTTATAGTAAATTTATGCAGAAGCGGCGAGAGAAGCTCTCACTAAATGAAGCTCCTGGGTTGGAGATTTGGGGCTTCTTCAAAAGGAGGATAAGAGCACAGGCCCACTGCAGACTCATTGCCTGTGTGATTCTGTTTTAGGAAATGTAGGAAGGCGTTTTACTTGCCCTCTTAACAATTTGAGTTGGATAATATGGTGGTGAGGGTTGGGGTACAAATTACATACTTTGAGCAATGATAGGTTGGCTGTGTCTACATACTGCTTGGTAAGAGTTCCTGAAAATTCAGACAAGGAATAGCCAGCCACCTTTGCTTCAGGTCTTCTGGAATGTTCCATAGTGAAATTAATATTCGGTTCTTTTCAATGGAGTTTATTTCAAAAAAATTAAAAGGTCAAGAAAAGATGCCAACACACACTATTTGGGGGACAAGTCAAGTATGTTCCAGATGGTGGGGGGACCTGGCTAGTGGCATTGCAAGGGGGAAATCCACAAAGCTGAATGGCCCTTACACACATACTTCTAATCCATAAAATGTTTCCACAGCAGAACAAGT
The DNA here is from genome assembly GCA_004024805.1 of Geosciurus inauris. Classification (NCBI taxonomy): domain Eukaryota; kingdom Metazoa; phylum Chordata; class Mammalia; order Rodentia; family Sciuridae; genus Geosciurus; species Geosciurus inauris. The sequence continues at coordinate 8,796 of PVHX01008241.1, read as the reverse complement.
TGGCAGCCATAACAGAGCCATCCAGTGGGAAAGCCATTCCTGGTGAGGAAATACCCCCACCTCAATAAATAAAATAAAATAAGTGAATAAAACAAATAAAATAAAATGAGATAAATAAATAAAATGAGATATGGTTTATGGCAAAATTACCACTGGGACTGCATACAGAGAGGCCCATAGCCAAGACAAGTAATGGTAGGTAGCTGGGAGACTAGCATATATGACTCTTTGGCACCAACTAACAACCACAGCAGTTTCTAAATTTTAGCAAAACCAGACACCGAGGTGAAGGGAGATTGCTCCTCGGGGACGTGTCAGGAATCTGAGACTTTTGGCAGTGCTTGGTGTAGCTGGCAAAGAGGCCTGTGGTCACATATCACCATAGACACTGGAGAGAATCACTCTCAGGTTTCCTTGGAGTCACATGGGCTTAGGGGAATGGAATAACCTGTTTTTCACAAAACAGCCAATATTTTATTTTAGTTTTTCTTGCAGCTACATAGGCCCTGTCACTCAAAACAACCCGAATGGACACTTTTTCCTTGTTTGCCAGGGTTCAAAAAATGTCTCTAGGTCAAAATACCAGAATAAAAAAAAATAAGTTTCCCTGCCTGTTACTGCAGAAACAAAAGGGGGCTCCGGGGACACTACTGTCATCGAAGTGCACAGCTCCGAGCAGAGTCAAACTTCCTGGAGAAGACAGAAAGCCAGCTTCTACCTTCTCCTTCTGTGTTGTTTTTCATCCCGTGGAATTGTTTGTCTTGAGCATCCACGACAGGGAGTAAATTTTCCTCGACATGCTGACAGTCCCCGTGGAACATCTGCATAACGATGGAATTTATTTTGTTCATTATGACTGCCGCATAGAGCACAGGGCTTTATTTCACTCCCACAGACTATTTCTCTTTTCATAAATTATCCGGCATGCTCCTCGTGCAAATGGCCGGCCGTCTTTGGAGAACTGGCAAATAATCTCCAAGTTGTCTCTGCTTCTTCATTTTGGTTATTTCTGTGTCATAAAAGTTATGACATATCAGAAAGAAGAAGGATCAAGAAGGCCTCTAATAAATACTTTTCAACAAGCTGCAGACAAATCTAATAACCAAGCCCACAGAAGCTTCGAAGCAATCTCTAAATGCTTCCCCAGCCCCGAGAGCTCCAAGGCTGTTCCACCTTTCTGTAGAAATGAGCCCCTACTTTTGCTCCAGGGATTTTGCTCCTGCTGTACTGATGGAAACTTCATTTTGCTCCCTTATAAACTTCCCAGCTCCGTGGCAATCTTTGTTGTTCTTCACAATGGTTCTCAGCTTTGATTTTTGGAAAACATAAGATATATGAACAGAGGCATTCTGGACGTGCAGAACCAAACAAGGACCTCAGGTGTTCTGCATAAAAGCATGAGCTGCTCAGGGGCTCCATGGGATGTCTGACAAGGCCTCACATTTTCTTCTCCTTCTTGTTCTCATTTTTTTTCTCTTTCCTAGGATTTGGCACAAGCGATATAGATCTGGCCTGAGAGTAATCATTTCAAAAGGTTGATGTACAAATAAGGCTGGGCGCTGGAGGGTTCCCCAGCATGGTCTTGCTGAAATATGCATTGTTCCCCCCACCCCCCCGGAACAAGAAGGTTTGAGGAGGACTTCTGCAAGCAGGGAGAGGAAGAGTGTGAAATCTGACCCCAGGAAACATGTTCTGCCTGAGAGGCTCTGGGAACAGAACCAACACTGGGGACTCGCTGACCGTCCCCTACCTGAAGAAAGATGAGCGGTAGGAAAAACCATGCTGCTCACCGTGGTGCCCTTAGGTCAATCAGAACAATCCAAGTCCTTCCATCACGAGAAACTGATCCTATGATGGAAGTTTTCAAACTGGTGAATTTGCTGGGTGAATTTGCTCTTGTGGTGTCAGGGTCCTGGGATGGGGTAGCACTGGACAGGAGGGGCAGGAAGCAAGCATGCAGTCTAGGTTCTCTGTCTACAAGGATCATCATTGTTACTATTGTTCATCTGCTCCATGATGCTGTGCTTCACATCCATTGGGAACGTCAAACGGCCACAGAGACCTTGACCGAAGCATTCTGAGCCGTGTGCACAAAGGCCAGTTCCCTCTGGTGACATTCCAGCAGGAGCCATGTGGAGTCTGGGTGCTTCCAGGTGTTCCCTCAGAGGACAGCTTCTCCTCAGCCACCCTTGGCCAGGCTGGGTCTCTCCCCTCTGCTCCTGTTCTCCTTCCTCTTTAGGTTCAGTCCTGTCTGCCTGTTCCACGCAGATGGATGAACCCTCCAGCTCAGCCTAGACCTGCCAAGCAGGAGTCTGGTTGTGTGTTATTTAGACACAGTCCTTGAAAAATGTCAAAAATGGCTAACATTTCCTGAGGAACAAGAAAGTCCACAACAGAAGATATCAAAGATTCACAGAGATGTGGGAGCAAGAAAGGGAAGGACCAAGTATAGAAATGAGAGCAGGGAAATATTTATTTCCCTTCCTTTCTGAATTACAGAGGTGGAGACTAATAATAGTAATAAATTTCTCAAGCTCATCCTATTAAATCTTTTATACATCATATACTATATTCAATGCTTTTATATGTTTTTCCTTGAATCCTCATAACTTTGTGAGGCAAATAGCATTTCCTTCATGTTACAGATTAGGCCAGGGATGGAAGCTGCATTTTTCATAAAGTGTGCTGTGGTGAACAGTTTAGATATTTTTTATTAGATTTTTTTACAGTGCTATAAGATGTGTCCAATCATATCTACTTATAGATAAGGAAACTGAGGCAGATTTCCTATATAGTAGCAAAACAGAAAGCTCATAGTTATCACCTCCATGAACAAAGGGCTCCTAAATACAGTGTTTCAAGTACAAGGCCCCATCCCAGTCCCTCCGGAAAGTCAGCTCCAGGCTTAGGTACTCTGGGTCCTCTACTTTCCCTTTGGGTATTTTTCCAGAAATTTCTCCACATCAACGATCCTGGTATCTTCCAATGTGAACCCTCAGGCCTATGAGAGTTATTTAGAAGAAAGAAAAGGAGCACACAAAGGGAGGGGGATGAACTTCTCCAAAGCCCAGAAACACAGTTCTTATTAATTAGATAGAACTAGAAGGCAAATGAGTGCTAAATTAAAAAATTTATTTTTAGGTCTCACTTCTGCCTGCTGGCCTGCTCTGCTCTCCCTATGGTATAGTGATGATAATGCTATTTTTTAAAAAGATGCATAATTTCCTTTCATCACTGCTGAACCATATTTATTTATTTATTTATTTAGGCAGAGCTGGGGATGGAACCCAGGGCCTCATGCATACTAGGTGAGCACTCTACCCCTGAGCCACATGCCAAGCCCTGAACACTATTTATTGAATGTCTGCATGGGTGTGGCAATCACTATGGAATACCATGATTGACAGATCCATAACATGTCCATATGGTAGGGGCTTCTGGGTGCCTGGGTGCAAAGCTGCTAGTTTTGAAATAATAGGTATTTAGGGATTACTGTTCCAGTGCATCATACTGAGGCTTCTGAAAGGCAGTCAGGATACAGCCTCTGACCCTCCGCACTTAGCACCCACCTCTCTGTCTCCTTCAGACCCAAAGCAATGAACACATCAGGCTGTTTATTTCCCCAAACTCCACAGTGTGAGCTTTTCCAGCAATGGCAGGAAAATGTTTCCAGGTTCCCTAACTCCCCCTTCCCATCCTCTTCTCCAATTAATATCAAAGGTGTCAATCATCTTGAAAATCTGAGCTCCGGTATGTTATTAGAATCTCGTTTCAGTGAAAAGGCATTCCCAAGCCAAGCCCTATGGAGATTTCTTGATTCTTCAGAAGCCATGGGGTAAGACTGTCCTCCTAGATGCCTTTCAGGAGGTGGTTTGTGGTTCCCCTTCACAGCCGACTTTCCCTAGTGAGCAGTGGGACTCTGAGGTGGAGCGGGGAGGCAGTGAGAGGCGCAGGGGTTTCCTTCCCGGTGCTTATGCTGTGAACCTGCTCCAGGCTTCACCAGATGCTACTCACTTCTGCCCTAAAGGTGTATGGCTCTGAGAACTCATTTCTGAGAAACGACCCCTTGCTCTTTGTCTCTCTTCTTATCCATAGTATAAATTCCATAAAGGAAAGATCAGGTACTTTAACTGTTTTTAAGAAAAAGTAACCAAGAACTAAGCCTAATAGATATGAACAGAGGACTATAGAGTGGATCCTCCATGCTTGTGGGTTCTTATCCACAGATTTAACCGAGGGTGGAAAATATTTGGAAAAAAAAAATGCATCTATACTGAACATGTACTGACTTCTTTTCTGGACATAATACCCTGAATGTTTAGCTTAGCAATAATATGCATTGCATTTATACTCTATTAGGTATTAAAAATAATCTAGAGATGATTTAAAGCATATAGGAGGATTGTGGAAGTTATATGCAAATACGACAGCATTTTATTTCAGGGTCTTGAGCATGTAATAGATTTTGGTCCTGGAATCAAACCCCTGTAGACACCAAGTGATTGTGGTACTCATTTGTCAAATATAAAACTTAAACATTGGCTGTAGGTTTGCTTAAATAGTCACAACTCAGCACTGGACAAAACATAACATTTTAATTAGTTTTTTTTCTTTCCAAATAACTGCTCAATTTGCTTCTCAAGCCCCATCAATATAGGTGGTTTAGGAAAAATGGAAAGATTCCCAGTTAAGGTATAATTGTCTCTTTATAAGAACCTCAGGCCCATCCAGGAACTTTCCAGTCTCTTCTGGTCATACCAGGTGCTTTACTGGTAATGTTTCAGTCAATTCAAAAATAAACTCCTCACTGTGGTAGCCCAGACCTCAAAATGGTGCCCAACCATCCTCACCTCTCAGTATTTGTGCCCATATGTGGTCCCCTTTCTCATCACATCAGGGTTGTTTCCTGTGACACTAGAGCATGACAGAATTCACGGTGTGGGATTACTGGGACCAAGCTACTTAAAATGTCACTGCTTCCTCCATGCTCTTTGGGATCCCACTCTCAGGAGGAAGCCAGCTGCCATGTCTTGAAGACACTTAAGCAGCCTAGGGGACTGAGGCTCAGCACTGGCTCAGGAAACAAGCGAGTAAGCCATTTCCATGACAGATCCTCCCGTGTCGTCAAGTCCCCAGATAGCTCTTACCCTGGCTGGCATCTTGACTCCAGCCCCATCAGACAGCCCAAGCAAGAACCAGCAGCTAAACTTGAGCTCCTGACCTGTAGAAACTGCAAGACATGAAATACTTTTGGCTGTTTTAAGCCGCTCGATGTTAATTTAGACGACTACATCATCCAAGCCGTTATGTCACCTCTCCACTTCTTTCTTCCATGATGTCTAATGTACATGGCCAGAAGCTTGGGTGATGTTGGTGGTGAAGAAGTGGGGATTTGCATCTGTTTGGTACCCTTGGAATACTCCAGTTTCTTTGGTGAATGTTATGGTTTAGATGTGAGGTGTTTCCCCAAAAGCTCATGTGTGAGAAAATGCAAGAAGGTTTTGAGGTGAAATGATCAGGTTAGGAGAGCTTTAACCCAATCAGTGAATTAATCCCCTGATGGGATTAACTGAGTAGTGACTGGAGGCCGGTAGGGTGTGGCTGGAGGAGGTGGGTCATTGAGGGCATGCCTTTGGGATCTGTATTTTTTGAGCGGAGCTTAGTCTCCCTCTCTGGTTCATGGTGGCCACATCCAAAGCTGCTTTCCTCTGCCACACTCTTCCGCCATGATGTTCTGCCTCTCCTCAGGCCCCAAGGAATGGAGTTGGCAGTCTATGGACTGAGACCTCTGAAACTGTGAGTCCCCAAATAAACTTTTCCTCCTCTAATCATTGTCAGGTCTTCTGGTGCAGCAACAAAAAAGCTGACTAAAACAGTGAACCACGGAGGAATGGATGGATCCTGGTTGAATCTGGTCTCCAGTTGCTTTCCTCTGATGAGGCCTTTGTCAGTGATTTTTAAGTTCTGCTCTCTTGGCTTGGGCAGAGTTGAAGCTCTTTTTTAGCTCCTGCCTGCTCTGCAGACTTCTGTTCAGTTGAAGGTCCTGGTTGATCACTGGCCTGGAAGTTCTACACTGTTGCCTTCAAGGGCTACCGGTCACTTTTGGGGGGCTACAACAACCTTCTTGGTGGGGTCAGTCCACTCTTTAGCTTCCTTTCGTATTCCTCAGGTCAGGGGAAACTTCTGGGTATATCCACAATGCCTGGATGCTAAGGGAATCTCAGGATGGCTACAACATTCACACCAACACTTTCGCATTTTCTCAGCAACCTCACGTTGCCACTGGCCCATCCTATGTGGCAGTGTCCTGCAGAGTTCCACGAGGGGAGCATGGAGACAGACCCCTCTGCTTTGGGCTTCCCCATCAGCTCTGGGTAGCTGGAGGGTCACAACACACATCTCTGACTCTTTGCTTTTTTGCCCCTAACTCTCTCCTTCTTATACTCCACCAGGAGAACAGACTACATACCCACTTCTGTCTGGAACCTCTTTTCTGTCCCATGTACCACCTTCTTTCCTAGGGCACTCACCCACCTTCCCTACCCAGCAGCCACAGGCAGCAGTAGCTTCTCTTTGTGGCAGACTCTGCTGTTGATGAAGGAGCTGCAGTGCAATTGAGGAATGAGGTATGGAAGATGAAAATATATGGGTTTAATATGCTCAAATTATTATCCTCATCATCCATTAAGTTTGATTGAACTGTAAAATAAAATCCATTTCCCCCTCAATAAACAACACACACACACACACACACACACACACACACACACACACGCACACAGAACCAATGCAAACTGAAACTATGCTAATATATTTTTAAACAAGTTTTTCCCAAAGAACTAAATATTGAGCTTCAAAATAGACTTAAACTGTACCTGAGCTTTACTGTAATTCAAACTTGGAATCCGAAGGCAAATGGGTGTGAGTGACAGGTCCACCTTCACAGTCAGGATGGTACCTGAGTGTGGCTACTCTCAGTGACCTTAATTTTCCTATTTCCTTTCACCCTACATGACCTAAAATATTTGATTACAAACACCCTTTTTAAAAAAGAACTATACTGTTCATATACTTAGTACTTTTTTTTTCATGGTAGCCTTGAGGAAATGCTACCCTAGGTGGCTCTGTCCACAGAACTGGCAGAACATGAGGTTCTTTGGAACTGATTTGAGCACAACAGAAGAAACGATCCACACACAAGTGGGCAATAGTTCCTGAGTTTCCATCAGCTTTTTGGTAATTGAAACATAGTCTCTTTAACCCAGGTCATAAATAACTTTATATTCCTTTTACCATAGCCTTCCTTGAATGATGCTTGATATTTAATTTGGAGAGCAATGGGAATATTCTAACCCACAAAAGATAGTATTCCTCCCAACATCTGACTTGAAATGAGCTTATGGTAAGTTCTTCAAGTTTCACCCACATGTGTGAGCAGAGGAGGTTACATCAGCAGTAGCAGCTGGAATTCCACGAGTGACAAGACCCCTGGCCTTCCTGGTGGCCCTGAGCTGTCCCAGAGTCTGTGAGTGGACCTGGGAACAGCTCATGTGGACCCCTCCCCTATGATGAGGTCCCCCAGCATTCTTATGCCTGTAAAACCCAGTGGCTGTGGCTTGGTGCTCCTGCCAGTCCTTCCTCACTCAGCCTGCCATGTTGTCACCAGGCTCAGAAACGAAGTGCCTGCTCTGATTTGGATGTGGTTTGATTGTGTCCCAAAAGAATCCAGGAGTTGGAAGCATGGTTCTCCATGTGACAGTGCACCAGGTAATGAAACCTTTAAGAGGCAGGGGCTAGTGGGAGGCTTTTAGGTCATTAGGGGCCCTGCTCTTGGAAGGAATTGATGCAGTTGTCAGGGGACTCTAGTTGGTTCTTGTGAGATAGTTATTACAAGAGAGCCATCCTGGCCCCACCCTCTTTACTTCCCTGTCTTTATGTGATCTTTTTCTCTCATGTGCTTCCCTCATGACACCATCTGCCATGACATGGCTCAGTCAGGGGGACACTTGCAAAAATTGCTTAATGCTGTTGGCACTTTCAGCCTCCCACACTGTAAACAAAATAAATGTCTTTTCTTTATAAATTATCCAGCCTCAGATATTTGTTATAGTAACGGAAAACAGATTCATAGAGTCCCTCAGGCAGACCACCTTCTAATAACCCCTCTCTCTCAAGGCTTCTGATAAGCAGAGTGATAGCCCTCCATCTGTTCCTCTGTACTTTTTCTCTTTTCATGCATACCCCACATACAGATCTCCTCCTCATAAGCATTCTTTCACTTAAGACAATCTAACATTCAAAAAGAATTTCCATAGTCTATTTTCCCATCAAGTCATTCCACAAGGTAATTCTGATCTCATTTTAAGCTTACCCTGAAACTTGGCCCAATACATAGGATATACCTTTAGGGTCTCTTAAGTTGGCTCTCTCTTGCCCTTAGCAGCAAATCCCCCTTGTGGGAAATTCTAATAAGTAAAATTCCTTTTCCTATGTACATTTTTTATACTCTAGAATTTTACTTTGATTTTTCACAATGTTTGATTGTCCCTGATCAAAAGGAACTGGTAGTAGGGAAAGGCAAAGGCAGGTAGATGGAGAGGAGGGGCTTGCAGAGAAAGGCTTTTGCAACTGGTTGTATTAGTTTTCTCTGGCTTCCTTAACAAATATCACAGGCTGGGTGGCTTAAGCAACAGAACTCCTTTTTCTCACAGTTCTGGAGTATGGGAAGTCCAAGATCAAGGTGTCATGAGGGCTGGTTTCTCTGGAGAACTCTCCTAGCTTGCAGATGGGCATCTC
>PVHX01008240.1:0-84858 GCA_004024805.1 Geosciurus inauris | reverse complement strand
TCGGCGGGGAGGTCGGGTGTAGTCTCTTGATGGGTTGAGGTAGAGGAGGGGCCCTGGTGAGAGGAGGGGACAGGCACTGGTTGGGATGGTGCCAAGGTGATCTGGGGCCATGGCAAGGGGTAGAGTGGGGAGGCGTCCTCAGGGAGTGAGGGGTGGCCCGGAGGCTGGATGAAGTCGGAGGCTGGATGAAGTCGGGGGATGAGCCCCAGGGAGCACAGTGTTTTTGCAGCATAGGTCAGAAAGTGGTCGTGGGGAGCCCGAGGGTGCCACCTCTACCTTCTTCCTCTGAGGGGTGGAGCCCAACTTCCTTTGGGAGGGCAAGAGTGGGTGTGCCCTCCAAAGAGGGAGCTCTCAGGGACAGCCTGAGGGGTATGGATGGGGACCGGTAAGAATCCACGTGGGTTACATGGGTTACAGGTTTGGAGCTCCTCCAGGGACCAGGAGAGGGCGGAAGGAGAGGAGGCGGGAAGCTGGACGGGGAGGCGGTGCAGAGAATCAGGTCTTGGTCTGTGGAATGTGATTGGGGCAGCTGACCTTCGGGATTTGAGAACCTGCTGGGCCCTTTCAAGGGGACACTTGGACCCCAGCTGAACCCTGCTGGGCACCACAAGTGTGACCAGAAGCCCCCAGGTAGTGCGAGGGGGTGGTTAGCTGGAGGAGGGTGGAGGCTCCATTTTGCCCCCTCCTGGGTGGACCCCTGTGGCCACTGCCAGCTGGCTCTGGGAGGGCGCCACCCCGCCCTCCCCATGACCTCTGGGTCAGGGGCCTTCTCCTCAGGAGCTGGGAGTTTGTGGCTGGCCCAAGCCAGCTGCTTCGAGGGGAGGTCCCTCTTTCACACCCTAAGGAAAAACAAGCCATCTGCAAAAACCCTGAGGTGTGAGGTGGGGGCCTGGCAAATGGCTGCGGGCGGGCGGGGCCTCCTCTTCCTGCTGGGACCCTGTGGAAAGGCTGGCCAGCCTGGCTTGGGCTCCAGCCCTCTCCCCGCTGGGGCCTCTGGAGACACCTGGAGGGACAGGAAGCTCCAGGGACACTGCAGCTCCTGGGGCTGTGGAGAAGGAGCACCACACACACCAAGTCAGTGTCCTCGGCCCCCACACTTTGGGGACCCCGCGCTCTGGGCTTGTCAAGAACTCCCATCACAGGCCTCGGTTTCCCCAGCAGTCCGGCCGCTGGCGTCGTCGGTGGCCTGAGATGCTCTTTCTGGCTGGCGAGGGCATGCAGGCCCTCGGGACCTGGGGGAAGAGCCCAGGCAAGGGCACCGCGGCTGGAGTTCCATTCCTGAATATCAATGAGCGGCCTAGGAATGTCTGCCACACAGCTGGCTGTGCTGCGTAGGGAGGGGAGGAAACGGCCTCCCAGACCCACCTGCCCTGCAGCAGAGCTAGAGGGCAGGCAGGGCAGCCTCTGCCAAGGGCACAGACCTGGAGATCACAGGTCCCTGGGGTGTGGGGGGGTCGTGGGGAAGGGCCAGACAGACCTTCCTGAAGCCCAGCCCGGTCCTGCGCCTCTCCTGGCCCTCACACCTTCAAGTTCAAGCCAACTGCAGTGCTGTGCACTGCAGCAACCCTAACCTGCCCCCTGCCACTCTGGGAGGAGTTGGGGTTCTGTCTTAGCCTCTCAGTTCTGAGTCATGCACAGGTACTGTGTCATCCTCGGGGGATGGGAGGCAGCAACTGGGTGAGCTCAGAGGCTGCTGAGCCTAGAGAGCCGCATTCCAGCTGGGAGAGGCCGAGGTGGGACCCATCTGTGTGCCAGTGAGGATTTAGGATTGAGAGAGAAAAGAGAAGCATCCATACAAATCAGTCTCCCTTGTCACACTTCTCAGGCTCAGTCCCCAGCGGGCCACCTGAGAAAGCTGCAGCAGTCCTGTGTTCCTCTGCCACACAAGACTCACCTGAGTTGGAAGAATATGTCATTGATGGCAGCTTAAGACTGACCCCAGCCATTGCAGGAGAGAAAGCCTCCGGGGAGGCAGGACTTCAGTGACCAGCTCCCAAATGTTCCAGGTCCTGGGAGTGACCAGGGAGAGTGGGGCTCACAGACCAGTGCTAAGCCAGCTCTGCCAAGAGGCCACCAGGAGCAGCGTGCTGGGCTCGAGAGGGAGGACCCAGGAAGGAGGGAGGTGTGGAGGTGTTTCACAGGAGTGACAATTCCACGAAGGGAAGCGAGCAGGGCCTCCAGGTGGAAGAGAGCAGCGAGCACATGCACTGGCAGAGAGGCAAAAATTCAGGCAGGAGTGCTCAGAACACCAGGGCGGGGGTGTGGGCAGCTAAGGGGCCACCTTGCTTAACCTGAGGAAGAGTTGGCTTCATTTGTTGGCCTAGAAAACCATTCCAGATGTGTTTAATTGTGTCTGGTGAGCTTATCAGGACTACCTGTGAAAGCCAGAGGGGGTCAAGGCTGATTAGCTTGCTGCTCCACAGACGTGGGGGCTGTATCTGTGCCACAGGCCTGCCATCTGCAAAGAGGGACCTGCAAGGCTGTGTTCATGGTAGAGGATCCCGGGTAACCACTGGGTTCTACCTGCTTGGCACAAAACCATGTATGAAGTTCTTCCTGTCCAGACCAAGCTCAACCCAGGACCCAAGGATGGCTGGCACTGACAGATGCCTTCCCCTCTCTGTGTCTCAGTTTCTCTGCAGCCTTAGGGGTGCTCTCCAGCACTCTCATTCTGTGGTCTCGAGGAGAGGTAGAATTGGGTAGCCACAGAGGCAGTGACTGGAGAAATAGATTTCATTGGTTGTAGTTGTCATTTCTGACCCTGGTCCCTCTGTGGGGCAATGAGGATGGGGAGACTAAGACCTGCATGGGCTGGTTCCAGTGGTTTCTCTAATGGGCCAGTTCCTGGGGAAGGCCACATACCTTGAAGGTGGCACCTGGAAATATATGAAATTTAAGCCTAGGATGGGGAGTAGAGGCAGAGTGAGGACATTGGTCCTTGTTAACCAGGGAAATCAAGATTCATATTCTAGCTGTGGAATCCATTCATTCATTTTCCCATTCATTCATCCATCCATCTGTTCATCCATCTGTTCATCCATCCATCTATCCATCTAACCATCCATGAACCCAATCATCTATCTACTCACCCAACCATCTATCCACTCATCTGTCCATCCATTCAACCACCCAGCCACCCCTGCAGCAACTCAGCCACCAACCTATCCATCCATCCATGCATCCATGCATCCATGTATCCATGCATCCATCCACTCACCCATCCATCCATCCATCCACTCACCCATCCACCCATCCATCCATTTACCCACCCATGCATCCATCCACTCACCTATCCATCCATCTATCCATCCATCCATCCATCCATCCATCCATCCATCCATCCATCCACCCATCCATCCATCCATCCATCCATCCATCCACCCACCCACCTACCCACTCATCCATCCATCCATCCATCCATCCATCCATCCATCCATCCATCCATCCATCTATCCATTCACCCACCCACCCACCCACTCACCCATCCATCCATTGGCTGATTGTTGAGCATGGGCACATTCTGTCAGTGTGGTTCATAGTGGATGTGGAGGGCATATTAGAAAGCATGGCACAGATGCTAATATGGTTTAAATGAGTCCCTCAAATTTCATGTTTTGGGAACATAATGCCCCAACCCATATATTAATGGTGTATGCAAGTGGGACCTTTGGGAAGTGAGGACCTTTGGTCATGAGGGTTTTGCCCTGTGAATGGATCATTCTGTTCACAGACTAATGGGTGAACAGTGTGTTGGGGGAGTGGCTCTCTGGAGTGCTTGCTCTGTGGAGTAGGTGCTGCCCTCTGCCGTGTGAACTTGCAGGAGGAAACCCCCACCAGATGCTGAGCAGACGCTGGTGTGCTTGGATTTCCAGCCTCCAGAACTGTGAGTTAAATAAACCTTTATTCTTTGTAAATTACCCTGACTGTGTTGTTCAGTTATAGCAACAGAAAACAGACTATAAGACAGAGCATCTCATTCTGGAAGTGTTCCATTCCTAAGTAGGAGATTCCCCTGCTTCCTGTATGTGCCCAGAGAAGGGGCTTCGTTCCTGAGCATCTCGGTTTTCTCTTCTCTGTGATGGGGTTCAGCAGTTGCCCCTAAGTGAAGGATGGAGAGTGCAGCATGGCAGGGGGGGCTTGGAGTGGGGGCTGCTGTTGGTCCTCAAAGCCGTATTGTGGCTGAGCCTCCAGCTAACAAGGCACAGGGCAGGACCAGACATGGGAGCAGGAGAAAGAGGGCAATGGGGGTGGGCAGAGCGGACATGTGCCCGCTCCTCAGCACACAGCATCCTCATCTGTAAGTCAGTGATAACACCGCTGTCCTCCGAGGGAGGGCTGGCATCTCCTCATGCCCAAGGCTGTTGACAGGAGCATCGAGAGGAGTCTACAAAGAACCTGGGAGACTTCCTTCATTCACAAACTGTCCAGGAAGTACTGTGTGGGCTGCCTGGGACTGGAAATGAACAAGACAGATGAGACCCTGGCTTTCATGAAGCTGCTAGTCTGGGGACAGTGGAGGAGTGAAGAATGCTAAATATAGAGAATTCCTGTTCTTGTAAGTGCTCTGAAGGAAAGTTCCAGAATGACGATAGCAGGTCAGGAAGGGGTTGCTTGAGATGGGGAAGTTGGGGAGTCTCTTGAAGGAGGGGGCCTTGGAGTGGTGAACTGAAGGGGGGAAATGAGCCAGCTGTTCAAAAGTTGGGCGAAGAGAGAGAGCATATTCAGCAAGTGCAAAGGCCCGGGGGTCGTGAAGACTGGAGGTTTGAGAAAGCCAAGAAGACTGTGCTCTCAGGGGATTTTTTTTTATATGTGATGTGATGGAAAGAGTATAAGAGGTTCAGCTGGAAAGTCAGGCAGAGGTCAAGAAGACAGGCAGATTTCATTTACGTAGACGGCAATGACTCCAATTTCCCACTGGAGGAAACTGAGGACTCAGAGTAGTTAAACCACCTGCTAGGTAGAGCTGGCAAGCAACGGAGCCCAGGTGCGGCTCCAGTATCAAACTTTGTTGGGAGGCAAGGGACAAAACCCTCGGGGGCTGAGGGGTCCCCCCACCCGCATGAGGGTAAAGGTGGGAGGGGCCCAGCCTAGAAGAGAGAACATCGTGTCTGTGGGTGAGAGTCAGAGGAGCAGCAGCCTAAACACACGACAGACCCCAGCCAGCCCCGGCTGCCAGCACAACTGCTTGTGTAGCTGCCAAGGAGCCAGATGCCGCTTCTGGAAAAAATATCTTCCTGGCTTGGCACTCCCTGGCTGGCCTGCCTGCCATGCCGAGAGAGGAGGGGGCTGCCCGGTGTGGGCCACCGCTTAGCACCCCAGAACGGTACCGCTGTGCCTTTGAAGCCAGGCAGGAACAGGGGAGGGAGGGGTCTGGGGATGCAAGCAAAATATTTTTGCTAAAAATATTCTGGTCCAGGAGAAGACCTCTTTTTTCTTTTTCTTTTCTTTCTTTCCCTTACTCTTGCTGGAAAACCAAAGTCTTATTAAAACAACACCAGAATATTTCATGTTGATATCAATTAGGCGAAAGAGAAGGAATCTTGAATTTTCCTCCCTGCCAGTTTCACATAAAAGGAATATTCTCCCAGAGGCCAAAGGATGAAGGGTTTTAGGTTTTTTTTCCCCCCTTTTCTGCACAAAATTCCTGCAATGTGGATGGAAAGTTCCTCATGTGAGGGTTTCCTGAGAAGTTGGGGCTCTGGACCTTGAGGCCAAGTCCTCCCCCTAAACTGGGTGGGACAGCACAGGTGGCTGGTCCCTCCGAGGGCCCTCTGAACCTGTCAAGGAGGGAGGCACCCAGGCCCAGCCAGCCTGACCTGTGCTCTCCGGGGCGTCTGGCCAGCTGGACCACTGAGCCAGTGGCCAGGAGATGGGTGGATATAGACAGAGGATTTGGCTGGGGCCTGGCTGCCCTCATCAAAACTTCTCAGGCAGTCAAGACAAGGAGTCACTCTGAGGTGCCAGACCTGGCCGAGGCCCTGCTCTCTGGTTTAGGCAGCCCTATTTCTACATGCCTACTAAGTGCCAGGCACTTTAGAACACACGTCTGTCTAATACCATTCAGTCCTCACGATGGCCACAGGAGAGGATGATGCTGTCTCCACAGCACCTTAGAGACTAGGGCTTCATGTCACACAGCTAGTGAGCTGCAGGGACGACGTCTGAACCTGAATCTGTCTGATCCTAAAGCTTGTGCTGTCCTGGGTTTCAATTTGCCTTCTATAGGAGTCCATGGCTCAGAGTCTGATCACCATCCAGCAGGTGGTGAGCAGGAGAGGGTCCCCCGGACTTGGCACACCTCGGTGGGAACCCAAGCTCCCAAACAACTCTTCAGTAGCATTTCCTGTCCCCTTGCTCCTCAGCTTGCTGAGTTAAACAGTAACTCATTCATCAATTTATTCCTTCATCCATCAGCCATCCGTCCCATCGAGTACCCACCCATCCACCCACCTCCCCACCATCCGCCCATCCCGTGTTTACCCAGTGCCAGGGCCAGGGATGTAGAAATGGCCAGAACAGAGCTCCTGCCCAAGTCCAGTCATCACATGTTGGAGGCAGAACGTAGTTTAGGAGGCAGGTAACTGCCACCGCTGATGGAATCGGGGCGAGAGGGACGGTCTCCATGGTGCAGAGCGGGGAGCTGGGGTTCAGGGAAAGCCAGGGCTGGCTGGAGATGAGTGGCGGGCCCAGAGCCTTGGCGTCCAAGCAGAACCGGGCGCTTGTTCCGTTCTTCCCCTGCAGCTGGGTAGGCATGACACTCTAGGGGACAGGGAGAGCTGTGAGTTCAGAGAGGGCTCGAGGGCATGGAGGGCACTGTAAGCCACTGAGAAGGACTCGCATCTGCTCTGAGTACGATGGAGCCACGGCAGGGTTTGGGCAGAGAAGACGCCATCTAACTTCAGTGTTCAATGGGTCACGCCAAGTCTTGTGGAGAGAATAGGCCATCAGGGCACCAGCAGGTTGGTGACCAGCTAGGACACTATTGCAGCCCTCCAGGCAAGTGCCCAGGGTGGTTTGGACCAGAGGAACTGTCACGGAGGTGACGAGAGCCGTCAGGAGTCCATGTGTGGAAGGAAGAGCGGCATCAAGGATGACTTCCTTATTTTGTGTCTGAAGGACAGAGCTACCATCACCCGAGAGGGGGAGGACCAGGGGCTCATGTTGGAACGCCGAGTCTGAGATGTCCATTAGATCTCCAGTGGCGAGGCCGAGGATGCAGTTAAAGGCAGACTGGGGTCCGTGGCAGGTCTGCGTGGTGTCCATCCAGGAGCCGCTGGTATATGAATGGAGTTTAAAACCTCGAGACCAGATCAGAGCCCAGGTAAGTGGGATGGAAAGCAGAGAGAAGAGCCTGAGCCCAGGGCCCTCCATCACTGAGCCTGTCCCTAATGTGTAGCGAGCCCTGGGGCTTCAGGCATGAAGGTCGGTCACGGGCTTCACAGACGTGCAGGATGAAGAGGCCACGGGAACGGAAGGAACTAGAAATTCAGGCCTGAGGAGCTGTCGGAAAGGCTCAGCCTGAGGGCCATGGGCACCTGGAGGGGCACTTGTCCTGAACCTATTCTGTTCCCCAGGAAGGGACGGGGAGAGGTTTGTGGGGCCTAGACGCAGAGCTGGGCAGCCCAGGCACTTCTCTGCATCACCCCTGTCACATAAGCTCCTCTGAGAGCCCCGTTTTAGAGGGGAGGAAACCTCTGGCCACAGGCTTCACTTAGAAGATCCTCCACTTACCACGGAAGAGAGAAGGGGTGCAGAGGCATGCAGGGGTCTCAGGTCCCCACAGGAGGAGACTCCCAGGACAGTCGGAGTCCCCACGGGCCCCCGTCAGGGGCCAGGCCGAGGACATCAAGGGGGTATATGGGCTGGGGTGGGCGGCAGGGCGTGGAAAGCACAAGCCCACAAAGGGGCAGCCACTCCTCGACCCAGCCAGTTGTGGCCCTGCGGAAATGTGGGCCAGATCTGGTTTCTAAAGAGAAGCCGGAAATCTGGATTTTTATGTGAAATTTCCCACTTTTTAAAACAGTATTGGGTCCAAACAAAACATGTGTGCCTCTTGAGTTGACCTCATGGCCACTGGCTCCACACTTTAAAGCCGTCTGGACTGGTAGTTAAAAGCCAGGGCTTTAGCATCACATACACTGGGTTCGAATCCCGCATTCCTCCCAAACTGCTGTGTGATCTTGGGCACGGGGTCCACCTCCCTGAGCCTGTTTCTGGCCCATCAGCCATCTGAGGTCCCAGGGCTAGATGAGGGTCACAAGAGGTGTGTAGAACAGCTCGTTCAGCACCCGGTGCCTCTGATGCTGGATGAGTGGCTATGTGGTTGTGGGCGTGCTGGGCAGGGCAGGGAAGGGTGGGAAGGTTTGGGTGAGTGGGAGATTTTATTGCCTTCACGTTCCCGTCCTGAGAGCTGGGGAGCCCTGTGTGGGTCCTTCACAGATCCGGGCCCTGGGCTAGCCCTGCCTACCCCTCTCTCCAGCACTCCCTGTGGGTCACGAAGGCTCTGGGCAGCGGTGGGGTGGCCTGCAGCCTCCCTCCCGGCCTGGCTCCGCCCTCCGCCACCTCTCCACTGCACCGTCCGGCCGCGGGGACGGCTGGATTCCTGCGGGATGTTTTCCACATTTCTGGGAACCCACTGTGGTGTGGTTTTCCGTGGTAAAGGGCTTGGCAGGGGCTCGGCCCAGTGGAATGGCTGGTGCCTGGGAGGGGCCGGAGTCGAGGAGACGTCCATGGAGTACCCACCGTGTACCAGGCCCCTGGGATTCAAGAGGCTTGAAACAGTCCCCGGCCTCCAGGAACCTCATTATCTCGCTATGGAGACAGGCTTGAAACACGAGAAGTTAAAAACAGATCTTCAAACCAAAGTCCTTGTCACGTGAGCCAGGAGCCGCCCTTCCCGGCTCGTTCTGCCCTTCATCCCCTCTCTGCGGTCCTCTGGGACCAGCCGATTCTTTCCACCTCGCTGCAGGGCCTGGGTTTGGGCCCCATGGTCTTCCACGAATGATGGCAGCCGCTCCTCCCCTGCAGGAGCTCTCCCCTCCCTCCTCCACGGGGCCCAAACCCACTCTTGCTGCTCCTACCAAACGCCCTCAGTGACCTCCTGCCACCTCCTGTGCCCACTCCCCTCCCCCTCTGCGCTGCAGCCACACTGGACTTTTGGAAGCTTCTACATGAGCGTGTTTACTGTCTCTCTTTCACACAGAGAAAAGTGTCCCTTCCTGGGACACTTGCACCCTCACATTCCCCAGGTGAGCTCCAGTCCTTCCTCAGAGCTTCCAGAAAGCCTCCCCTCCCCACTCCATCTCCAGGCCAGATTAGGGGGTTTTGTGTCCCCAGTGCTTTTTAACAGTCATCCTAACCCTAACCCTATGCCAACACTGATTTTAACACTCATTGTAGTGCACAGTCCTTCTCCTGGTGAGCGTGGACCCCAGGGCCCACAGATGCCAGCACTGTTCTGAGCACTCAATGCCTAGGAGTCTGTTTCCCCTCTCAACATGCTTCCCGGGGGAACTGCTGGTGTCCACCCTTCATGGGGGAGAAAACTGAGGTACAGAGCGGTGGAGTTGCTGGTCCAAGGTCATTGGACAGAAGAAGATGGTGAATCTGGCCGGGTGCAGTGGCGCACGCCGGTCATCTCAGCAGCTTGGGAGGCTGAGGCAGGAGGATGGCGAGTTTAAAGCCAGCCTCAGCAACTTAGCGAGGTCCCAAGCAACTCAGGGAGACCCTGTCTCTAAATAAAACACAAAAAGGGCTGTGGATGTGGCTCAGTTGGTTAAGCGGCCCTGAGTTCAGTCCCCGGTATGGGAGGGGGAGAGGAAATGTGGAGCTGGATGTGTTCTCATATCAGCCTCTGTTGACAAAAACCTGCTTTCTGGGTTTGTCTCTCTCACCAGACTGTAAACTCCAGGTCAGGCCCACAGTTTCCTGGTCTGTGGTGAGGTCTCTAGCAATGGGCACAGTTCCTGTGTGTAATGGGTGCCCAATAAGTGCCTGATGATTGGCAGAAGGCACATTAGATACATTGGCAAGTTCCAGAATTGCCTGAGCGCAGGGAGCTGGACCAACTCTTACCACTCAGTCACCAGATCCTCAGAAATTCTATCAAAGTTAACATTTCTTTTGAGATGAAAATATTTCAATCCCCTTTGAGTTTTTTTTTTTTTTATTTTAATCTGCTTTTTAGGAGTCCTTTTCTGTTTTACCCACTTTTCAACATTTCTAGATTTTTTTATTTTTATTTTTTTTAGGGCTGGGTCAGAAAGCGATGTGTGTGTCTCTTTTTGTGTTTCTGTAAGCACCAAGCCCAGGGGGAGTGTCTTGTCCTTCAGGTCTCTTGGGTTGGTTAAGGCCACGCCGTCTGGACTCTGATGGGGGAGGCAGGACCTCGCAGGGGAGGGGAGGTGGCAGGGACAGAGACCGCAGGGGCGGCTGGCTTCCGGGCACATTATCATTAATGCGGGGATGTTGTGATGTTGTGGGGTAGGCCATCCACATCCTCGTTCTCCACCATCCATCATAAAACAGAGTTGACCTCTATGTTGTTCTCACCATGAGACAGTAAAGATGCTTTGTCTAATGAGCTTAAAGAAAACCCAAATCACCGAGGTTCCAGCCACCCACAACTGAACTTCACATTTGGGGTGACTTCTTTCTTTTCTATTCTGTTTAAATTTTATTTGTACAAGGTTTGGATTCTCTTATGTACAGTTTTGTTCCTGATTTTTCTTCACTTAATATTGTGTGAGAAACATTTGACGTGCCTTTATTTGTCTTTATGAGTACTTAGCACACATCATTGGGGATCTTTGTAATAGTATTTTAAGTGAATATATCATTTACTTCATCATCCTAATTTTTCTTTTGGTACCAGGGATTGAACTCAGGAGCACTTGACCACTGAGCCACATCCTCAGCCCTATTTTGTGTTTTATGTAGAGACAGGGTCTCACTGAGTTGCTTAGTGCCTCATCATTGCTGAGGCTGGCTTTGAACTCACCATTCTCCTGTCTCAGCCTCCCTAAGTGCTGGGATTATAGGCTTGCTCATCATCCTAATATTATTGAAGATTTACTTTGCTTCAATTTTCAAACTACTCAGTAACTAAACTTAACTTTTATTTTTATGAAAAATAAGATTGTTTTCCTTAGATGCTAAGATAAAAAGTTACTGGGTCAAGGGACTTGAATACTCTTAGAAAATTCTGTTACGCATTGTTAATGTTAATTTGTCCTAGACAAAACTTTTAGCTTCTTGTCATTTTTGGTTGAATTTACTCCCCCTGCAAGTTCTGGATCTTATCATCTCTGTGGCCTTTTCCTCTTTCTTTTTAATGAACTGATATTCTCCCTCCACACCAGTAGTTCTGCTGTCCTTGGTTGTCCATTACCCGGGGTCGACTGGAGTCTGAAAGAATCACACGAACAATTCTAGAAATAACAATTCCTAAGTTTTAAGTGATTTTTATTGCAAGGTATTGTTATAGTTGCTCTATTTAATTATTAGTTATTGTTGTCAATCATCTCTCATGGTGCCTGATTTATAAATTATGTTTGTCATAGACATGTGTCTGTGGTGTTTAGAGCTTGGCTCCATCTGTGATTCTCCTCATCCTCTGGGGTCTTGCAGGGAACTCCCTGTGGATAAGGATGCCATCCTTGTCCTCTCTGCCCCAGC
This sequence comes from Geosciurus inauris, assembly GCA_004024805.1. Lineage (NCBI taxonomy): Eukaryota > Metazoa > Chordata > Mammalia > Rodentia > Sciuridae > Geosciurus > Geosciurus inauris. The sequence continues at coordinate 73,182 of PVHX01008240.1, read as the reverse complement.
GTGTCCAAGCTAAACTGCCCGTGGCTCCAAGGTGGAATGGAGCTCCCTGCCTCTGCTCTGGCGATTGTCTACACCAACCATTGGAGCCGTTGGTTGGAGGGCAGTGCCTGAGCCTGGCTCTGACCAGCCTGTGCACTGCCAAGGCCTGGAGACTCTGCTCTCCACCATCTCTCCTCACCCTTGGCTTCCCGCTGTGGAGCCGAGTGCCTTTTCTGTGACAGACTTCCTGATGTTGCCGTAGCCCACAGAGGCATTGTGGGGGGGACTTGATGAAAGGCTCTCTTGAATGTCTAACTCAGGGCTTCCCTTTTCCTATTGACTGCACCGTTCTCTTGAGTGACTGTCATAGATAACGTGTGACCTCCCTGCCCTTCCAGAAATTGTGAGAAAGTGAGAAAGTGCAGCACCCAGGAAAACGCTCCTGCCCTTGACCCCTGGGCTTGGGAGATACAGGTGGCCTCTCCTCCCTTCTGCTCTCCTTTCCTCTCACCTCCCCTCCTTCCTTGGGTGAATCTTGACTTTGCCTCTCAGGCTGCAGACAGTAACCCAGAGTTGACTTCTGCTCGGGTGGTAACCGGGTGCCATCCTTCCCAAATTGGTCCATGGATGTGTGGTGCCAAAGTAGGAGGCATGGACATCCAGACACTGCTGGGCTCTTCCAGCAAACCAGGGCTGACCTTATCCCTGACCCCAGCTGTCACCTGTGGCTCAGCAGTGACAGAGGTGTTAGTGTTCTAATACAGGACACAGATGACTCACAGCCCTATGGCTTTAAAGACCTATGCTTTTGTATTTCCCCAAACTGGTCCCAGGGTGGGCTTCCACTGGGCAGACAGCCTCGGGTCTCTTAGTCTTTGTTCTTGCTCAGGCCTCCTAACTCAGCCTCCAATCCTGACTAAACATGAGGTGATCGCATGGTGTATTTCATCCATCACATGAAGTAGATGTTGGACTATTTTTAAAAGTATTTAATTATCACAGGACCTTGAGCATTCTAAGCAAGTGCTCTACCACTGAGCTACATCCCCAGCCCTGCTGGATTTTGAAAAAAAAAATTTTCAGTTGTAGATGAACACAATACTTTTATTTTATTTATTTATTTTTATGTGGTGCTGAGGATGGAACCCAGGGCCTCACATGTACTAGGCAGGTGCTCACCACTGAGCCACAATTCCTACCCCCTGCTTAACTTTTTGATCTACCAAAATGGCAGTTTCGTATGGTTCAACTTAATATTTTCAGAACTTTACATAAGGGATATAGAAGCATGATAAGAAAACATTAGGAAAGCATGAAGAAAGAAAATATACAAATAGTATCACTTAATATTTGTTGTATAATCCTCTGATTGTTTCCATGTGGTGCTTACACACATACCTGTGCATAGAGATTAGCTGTAAGTGGAATCTAACTGTGGTCATCCCTCAGTGTCCTCAGGGGATTGGTTCCAGGACACTTCACAGATACTAAAATCAGAAGATGCTCAATTTCCTTATATAAAATGGCATAGAACCTACGTATAACCTCCCATATGCACTAGATGATTTACACTTCCTGATACAATGTAAATGCTATGTAAATAGTTGTTACACTGTATTGTTTAGGAAATAATGACAAGGAAATAATCAGTCCCTGTTCAGTATAGATGCAATTTGTGTTGATATCTTCCATTGGAGATTGGTTGGATACATAGACCCAGGGCCTACCACGGGCCGGACATTCTAGTGTAGGTTGTGCAGTGTGTGAGGCAGAAATAGCACCTGCTTTGGAAGAACTTATACTGCTGTGGTGGGAAAACAGATGACAAATGATAAAATAATGATACACTTAAAAATAGTAGGGAGGGAAATGGAGAGGGAGATGTGATGGAGCATGCTGAGGCCATCAGTCGTAGATAGGGTGGCATCTGTGGAAGGGGACATTTGACAGAGTCAGGGGCAGAGGGACTTCCAAGGTCAAGGACCAAGCAGAATCAGTAAATACCACCCCATTAAAGATAAATGTTTGAAGCATTTCCCTTCATCCACATCTCTATTCAACAGATACCTCCTGTGTCGCAGGTATGGAAAATTCAGATGACAGTCCCCCTTCAAGGAAGAGGGTCATTCATTCATTCATACATTCTATTCATTCACTTTCTGAGGACCTGTTTTGTGCCAGACTTTAGCCATTAAAAAGAAGACAAAGATGGATGGGGTTAGTTCTTTTCCTCCAGGATGTTTGTGAGCAAATCCAAGGAGGCGAGTGGGAGCAGCCCCGAGGGAAGGCTGGCTCAGGCTCCTGCGGCTGGTCAGCATCAGAGAAGGAACTAGAAGGAAGTGCCCTGGTTCCCTCCCCAGAACTTGTCCACCACGCTTCCCTGCAGTTCTGACCTTCCCTGTTCCAGGCCTTCGTCAGCCCAAGGCTCATGCACGTGCCTCCCCCAGCCCACACCTGGAAAATCCATTAAGCGTTGATGTCACTGCAGGCCCTAAGATGAAGTCCATACATGGCTCTGTCTGCAGTTCTGTCGTGCTCACTAGACGTCATAAAAGGGGCTCGGCACCAATGGGGAGCCGTTCCTCGTGACAGCGGGGTGTTAATGGCTGGGCTGTGAAAGCCGAAGAGCTCTCTGAGCATGTCCCTAACTGCAAACTGGGAGCCGTCATCTGGGTGGCTGCAACTGACAGGGCCAGCTGGTCACCGAGTGTGCGGTCTTGTCCATGCTTGGGGTGACCAGGTAGAGCCCAGCAGGAAATAGATAATTGACTAATGGAAAATTCAGAAATGCACAATAAATGAGTTCAGGGCTAAATTCTCATGTTATCACGGTACCGCGGAAAAGAGCCTCGATCTGAAATCTCTAGACTTGGATTTGAACTCTGCTTCTGCCTCCTGTAGTGCGGGGCCCTTGGGCATTTCACTTAACCCCTCAGAGCCTTTGTTTTATCATTTGTAAAATAGACATGGGATAGAAACTATTAGCTACCATCAAACAGTCACCGCCCCATCTAACAGAAGGGCTTCAGCAGCGTGGTGACTGCTCAGCCCGGGCATGCGTCACATTTGATCTCAACCAGCAATTGGTGTAGGACCTGGCATGTGACCCCATTTGAACCAGTAGAAAGTCTGTTTGGAGGTTGATGCAAACATTTTCTTGTCCTTCATTTCCTGCCGTGAGGATGCTGGGGCAAAGATGGTGGAAGCTGGAGCTGAAGCAATCGTCTTACAACCACGTGGTGATGGACAGGAATAAGATTCTGTGCCCTGGAGGTGGCAGAGGGAAGGACAACAAGATCCCATGACAATGCAGAACTGTCGGATCACACTGGGACCCTTGTTCCAGGAGGTAAAGTTGTCGCCTGTCCTTAGAAGTTCTGTTGCTTCATCCAAAGCACCCCTGACGGATGAGGGAGAGCGATAAGTACTATCTAGAGTTCTGGGGGGAATTTGGTGACATATTGTATACACTATGCTGAGCATTTTGTTGGGTCCCTCTTCCCTGATCCCCACTGTACAGCGTGATCTCTCACACAGTCTGGAGAAAGCCATATTGGAAGAAAGGGAAATGCTGGTACCATTTGTTGGACAGTTGATGGCTCTGGAAATCCTGGGAGGGACGTTATATGGTAAGATACAATTTAGACGACTCACTGTCAACGTGTGTAGACTAACCAGAGCTCACGTCTTCAACTGAACTTTGATCAGACAGATGTGTGACACAGAGGGATTCTTTTAACACAGACGGTCCCAGGGTGGAAGATGATGAAACTGGTTGTCTTCCTTCATTCAAACAGCCTTTCCTTCCAAAGGGGTCCAAGTCACCTAAAAATGATTTAATCCTCCTCCTAGAGTTTGGTTTGTGTGACCCAATTCTGGCCCACAAGGTATGAGAGGACTCTACTCAGGGCTTTGGGAAGAGTTTCCTCTCTCCTACGAGCAAGCCACAGGAAGTGAGGGTCTCCCACTCTCCCTTGATACTGTGGTGTGTGGCCGAGACATCTGGAACCACAGTGGCTGCGTTACTACCAGGCTAAGGTAATGCCCACATTGAGACATAGAGGACAGCTGGGAGAAGCCCTCTCTGGTGGCTGCCGTGTGCTGAATCAGTGAGTCCTAGCCCTGCCCTGGCCCTGCTCCAGCGTGAAGGCTGCTCTTGAGTTGGGTTTTATTTTGTTTTGTTTTTCGGAAGGCATCAGGATACTCTGAGTTTACTTATGAGATTTCAGTTTCTGCAGAGAAAACCCAGATGGACTCCCAGTTTCAGGGCACCAAGTTCTTGTAGAAAGTGAGGTAAGGCATTGGGAATGAAGTTGGCTTCGTGGTAACATGGACTGGCACCTGTGCCCCTGCGCTGTGGCAAAGGGATTGAAGTGTCCCTGGTTACTGTGCTGGGGAGGCAGAGGCGGGGGTTGGTTTGCATGATCGTGGAGGTTAGCAAGTCCAAAACCTGCACGTGGGCTGAAAAACACATGGAGAGGGCCAAGGCTGTGGCTCCAGTCCAAAGGCCACCTGCTGCAGAATTACCTCCTTTTTTCTTTTTTTGGTACTGAGGATTGAACCCAGGGATGCTTAGCCACATCCCCACCCCTTTTTAAAATATTTTATTTAGAGACAGGTGTCGCTAAGTTACTTAGGGCATCACCAAGTTGCTGAGGCTGACTTTGAACTTGCGGTCCTCCTGCCTCAGCCTCGCGAGCCACAGGGATTATAGGTGTGCACCACTGCGCCCGTCCTCACACCACTCTTAAAGCCCTTGACCCAGTCTGTTATTTTGGGCTCCCGTGTCTTACACCCCCAGAGGCCATGAGTCTGTCCCAGATTCCCCTGTGTGACCTTGCTTTGTCACCCTTGTGCCATGAAGCCCTCAGACCCCTCTCCTTGGGGGATTATTCCCCTCTTGCCCACCCAACGAACTCCTCTTCAACCTTCAAAGCCTCGTCAGACATCACCTCCCTCCCGTTTGCATCGGTGTCTCTCCCAGGCAGGGTGAGTGTCCACCTAGTCCTGGGTGTCGTGGTACCCTGTCGGCCACGGGCTTGCATTTGCAGTGAGGAGACCACCATGAACACCTTCGCCCTGGCTAGCAGGGCAGGGATGCAGAGCAGGCAGCTAACATGGGTCTGCAGAGTGGAACTCAACCCACAGAAACACAGGAAGGAAGGGAGGAGGGAGGGAGAGGGAAAGAAGGAATTCAGAGTGAGGGGAGAAAAGAAGGAGAAGGAGGGGAAGGAAAGAAGGAAGAAAGCGTGAAAGGAAAGAAAAGGCCCTTGGGCAGCATAGGGAGGCTGGGCTGCTGTGGACAGTGGCGTGGGAGGGACAGGCGCAGCAGGCTTCGTAAGAAGCCAAGGTGAGGACAGAGTGTACCCTTTCTTCACTAAAAACTAGACTCAAATTCCCCAAAGAAAATAAATGCTCAGAGATAAACACATCTCCTAGGTAGTTAAACACATCTTCTAGGTAGTTTCTCCTCGCCTCCCCAGGAACTGTGCTGGGAAAGCTTCTAGAAAAGGGAAACTGGGTCTCGAAAGGCTGAATCATTGGGCAGACAAGCCAGGGGTCAGGGCCTACTGGGGAGGGAGGGGCAGGCTAAGCTCCTGCCGGCCACCTCGCCCTGGGCTGCTAACTGAAGGGCTGCCTTGGGCTCTGCTGGCCTTTGCTACAAAACCATGGAGCCCGACTGCAGATGAACTGGATCCTTAGTTTGGCCAGGGCCTCGTCCCAGGCTGGGAGCCAAATGCCTTCCAACCTGTCTTGCAGGCTGACGTGATTCTCCCTAGGCCCCAAGTCAGGCCAGGCCCCTGTTGGAGATGGATCTGGGAAGAGAGGTGGGGGACCTTCTGGGGAAGGAGTCACTGGCATAGGCCACTCTGGGAAGTTGGGATTGAGATTCCATTTTACAGATGTGGAAATTGAGGCTGACTCAGGGGCAGAGACAGCAGAGGCCATGCAGACGGAAGACCACTGTGGAAAGGAGCCTCGACTGGGGTCTGTGGCAGCTACCTTCCTCCTCTTTCTCGTGGGTCAGCAGCCATGGTGGCAGCTTGAGCATTTTTGCCTCTGGCTGGTGGCCAAATCACGTTACAGAAAGAAGGGACGGAGAGGAGGGTCGATCTCTCTGGCCAAATGGCCTCTGCTTACTCAACCCTGGCTGGGATGCAGCACCCAGGAGGCAGCTGTCTTCCTCCTATGGCTTCATAGGTGTTGACTGAGCCTGGATTCTTGCCAGAGTCTGTGCTGAGGACTTTGGAGGCAGCACGGGACAGGCAGAGTGGCCTTGCCTTCCTGGAGCCCACAGCCAGACCCCTAAGCTGCCTCCTGGTTTGGCACAGCAGCGCTCTGCTCCGGTGTTCCGAGGACCTGACCTCATGTCTTGGGCTCCTGGTCTTGGGTAGGGCTGCCTGGGGAAGGGCAGGGCAGAGCAGGGAGCAAGAGCAGATGGTTAACTGGCCGGAACGCGAGGGACGGGTGACCAGGAGTTTTGCAAAAGAAGGGGACTGAGGGGAGGAGTGGCGTATATTTAGAAATAAAGAGTCTAACCACTTTAGTGTAGGGAAGGGGGAGCCGCTGGAGTCCCTGCAGTAACCTGTCTGCAGGAGTTGCCTAATTTAGCAGAAAATCACACGCCAGCTCTGGCAGGGGCTGGTGGAAGGCGTTTCCGCCCGGCCTGGGTCAGGTTTCATTCATAGGTACCGTCTAAAATTAGACCTTCTGCTTTCATTTTGGTCCAAATTCCCTGCCTAGCGTAATATTTGGGAGAAACAGGCCCTCCATTAAAAGCAGCCTTCCTCCCGCGGCCCCTGGCCTGGGAAGGGCTGGGCTCTGTCCTCGCTGGCGGCCGCTGCGGCTCATAAACCTGGGTCTAAATTCAAAGCATCCGCTCTGACTGGTGACCTCTGGCTCCTGAGCAATGCCAGGCTGCCTCCTCCAGCGCACACCCAGGGTCTGGCCAGGTCACCGGGAGGGATGCATCTACTGCCCGCGACCTTCTGTGGAGGGGTGTGAGGGCAGCTCCCCCGGGAAGAGGGTCCTGACACCCCTGGGCCACATGCCTGGCCGGGCTAGGGGGCAATCCTGCTGTCCCCCTCTCTTGGGCTCAGGGACCCCGTGGGAACGCCTAGCCTCCAAGAGCTTGTTGGGTCCCGTGGAGGGCCTGGAACCATAGCCAGACATGGGGACCCTGGCAAGCTCTTTCATTACCTCTCATCTCTGTCCCCAGGAGCTTTTCTCTCAGACTGTGGCCCTGCTGCTCCTTGGTCCTCTGGTGGAACATGGCTCCTATTTTATAATGGTCTAAGTTTTGGCCATCTGTGCAGACAGGCTTCTCTTACTGGGTTCTAATTCTAAAGTCCCAGGGAAGATTTCTCATTGACTTAGCTTTGATCAGGTTCCTGCCTCTAGGCCAATCAACAGCAGCCAGAGGGGGAGCCATTTACCGGCATGGTGACTCCACTGTGATCGTGTGACTGGTGTGGAAAAGAGACTTTGTCAGAAGTAAAACAAAACAAAACAAAACAAAAAGCAGTTCTAACCCTGTGATTCCTGCTGTGCAAGCAGCCTGTAGAATCACAGAAGGACCTTAACTCAGGCTCGGTAGGTCAGAGAAGGCTTCCTGGAAGAGGCAACCTCTGAGCCCAGTGGTGGGATTCAGCCAGGACCTGAGGAGGAAGAGCAGAGAAGGTTGTTTAAAGAACGATACGAGCAAAGACCTCAGGTGAAGACCAAGGCCTTGTGGATGGAGAGCTGAGAGGTGCCATCCACTGGCAGGGCTGACCCAGAGCAGGTGGTGTCTCTCTCTGAGCCTTGGTTTCCTCCTGTGTAAATGGAAATTCCCGCAACTTCCTCCTGGCCTGCAGGGCAACCCTGTGTGTCAGTTAACTCCCTCTCTGGGCAGGTAGTATGCCATCGGTAGGTCCCTTGTCACCTTCATGTCACTCAGCTCAGGCACCTCAGGGACATCACTGGAGAAACTCCCTGACCAGCCTTCGAAGTTGGTTTCCCTTGTAGCGACTAACATACCATCCTGTCTCCTAAGCTGTTCCTTAATTTGCAGTTATTTGGTTTATTTTCTTGTTTACAGTGTGCTTTTGGCAGAGACTAAAAGGTCCTTGAGGTGAGGACTGTGCCTGTCTTGTTCTCTGCCATACCCTTAGGGACATTCAGGGTGCCCAGCGCCCAGTAGGTGTGCAATCGATATTTGCTGAATTGAGGACTACGAGAAGGCAGACAGCCAGAAACCGTCTCAGCAGTCTCCTGCGGGGACAGTCCCCGGCTGAGGGCAGTGTCCTGGCTCCCTTCACAGAGTCCTGAACCCCCCTGATGGGGACTCTCACATTTCGGAGGCCCCTCACCCAGACCTGGAGCTCTGGAAAGCTGAGGTGGATTCCTGACTATCCCGGTTGCCAAGACCCTCTAACCCAACTTTTAAAGTTGGAAGGGGAAGAGGATTGGGTCTGGAGCACTTGCTCTGTCCCCACCTCTCTGGGACATCGAGTCCTCGGGTCTGAAGAGAGGACCTCACTTGTGTTGGGGATGGTCACCATCCTGAAGAGCAGCAGACTGAAGAGAGTCAAGAGAGGGCCTGGCCCACGCCGGCCATAGCTGCCTTGCAGCCCCGTCTTGGGATCAGAAGGAGGGCTGGCCTCTCCCTCCCTCCCTCTCTGGCCACTGTCCTCCTCGCAGATCTCCTCTTCAAACTTTCCAGAACCTCCCTCTCTCCCCTCTTGTCTTACTTTGGCTCCCCCACAGAAGAGGCTGAAGTGAGGGTCATTTATTTGGAAGGCGAGGGCTAGCCAGGGAATGGGGCTGGGAGACAGCGGAGGGCAGGAAGCTGACACTGGGAGTAGCTACCCGGGCGGCCGCTGAGGCTCAGTCCTGCCGGCTCTGTGCGGTGGCCCAGAAGCCATGCCTTCCAGCCAGGCTGCTGGGGCAAGGGAGCAAGAGTGCTGTCCACAGTCCCCAGAGCCCGGGCTGAGGACCCTGCTGCGATGCCGACCCCTCACTTCTGTTCCTTGCAGGAACAAGCCCTCAAGCAGATGGTAGGAGCTTCCAGGCTGTCCCCTCTGGGTCACTGGGTAGAGGAAGGGTGAGTGCCAAGGGCATGTGGGAAGGGACTGGCATCTGCTAAATTGTCAATCACCCAGACTCCTGAGGGGCCTCTCCAACTGCCCCAAGGCCCCCCTGCTTATTCATGTCCCCTTCATCCCATAGACTCCCTCCCTTGCCCCTGAGAGCTGGTTGCCCACTCTACCCCCCTCCAAGGGACATTTATGGCTCCAATTCACCTTCCAGTGACCCCTGTTTCCTCTGCTCATCTCCTCTCTCTCACCTCTGAATGGGGCTTTGGGGATGGGAGTGGGATTGGGATCGATGTCCTCGCCAGCAGCAGGAGGGTGGGTCCATTTCCTGAACGTCCCCTCCTGGGACCGCATGAGTCACGTCCTCCACCACCCCCTCTCGCCTCCTCCTGGTCCCTCAGACGGACTGGCTCCTGTCCTGCTGCTCCTCCTTCCCCACCCAGGAACAGGGACCAGGTCAGGATCCAGGTGGCTCAGGGGCCACTAGTGGGCCCTAAAGCTGGGTGCAACAGTCTAGTCCCTCATTGGCACTGTTGGGCCAGGTACTTAAGTTTTCTGTGGGGTTCGCCATATCCCTGAAGCGCCAGGGGCTTGGGCCTCCCGGGCCCGGACGAGGGAGGGGGTCCAGATGAGGCCTGGTTTGGGGCACTGTCCCTGAAATGCTTCTCTGAGCAAGATTGTTGATGTCCCTTCAACAGTCGAGGAAATAACATGGAAGCTGGATACAACCCCAGTCTCTGAGCCTCCTTCTGGAAGGTCGCCTCCCTCTACCGTGACGGTGACTACAACAGACACTGCATACCTCAGGGACTTGGTCCAATGGAGGATTATTTCCTGCTCATGTCACAGTCCGGTGCAGGTCGCTGGGGAGGGGAGGCTCTGTCCACACAGCCGTTCAGGAACTTGGAACAGTCAAAGGCCCTGGAGCCTCCCACTGGCTCTTCTGCTGGGTTAATGGAACAATTTGTCTCTGATGTAGTCAATTGAAGAATTTGTCCCTGGATATTTGTATTAAAACACACTAAAACCCAAAGTCAAAAGATTAACAGTTAACAGGAAGCTGTTCTGATAGATGCAGTAAAGACACCTGGCAGCATCATGTCCGAGTCGTTCACACCGCGTGCATTTGGGTAACTATGACCCCAGTGTGTTCCGGCGAGCTCTTCCCACGGGCTTGCACTTCACCTTCCATTTGTTCCAACGGGACTCAATGTTTTGGGTTTGCACACCAAGAGAAATGCAAGTTGGGATCATCTTGGTTAACCCAAGCGAGCTGGAAGCCAAGGAGGGGCTGAACGTATCACACACAGATACAGAGCGAACGGTAGAACCAGGACAAACTCCATATTGTGAAATAGGTGGCCAAGTTTGGGCAGAGCAGTTGCCAGTGATTTCCAAGCAACCCAGAGCTGGTCAATGGGTAGCATCTACAGTACCCAGCCCTTATATTTCCCTCTCTGGGAATGGGACTCTCAGGGCAGGGACAAATTGTTCAATTGTCCCCTTGGCCTTGGCTAACAAACACAAGGGAAAATGGGAGGCTTGACCAGGAAGTGTTATGGGCAAGGTCTGTCTATCACTGTTGCCCAGATCCCATTGGTCAAACTCAGTCACATGGCTGCAACCAGCTGCAAGGTAGTCTGGGATAAGTAGTCTGGAAGAGGAGGCCATGGGTAGGGACCAGCAGCAACAGTGCCAGCCTCAAGTCTGTGTGGAAGCATGCTCTTTTCTGCTCCAGAGGTGACATTCTGACTGCTCCTCTCGACTCACATTCTCCAAGCAGGTCTCTGCTTCTCAGAGGATCCCAGCACATGCTGTGTCACCTCCATCCTGGATCTCTGGGCTGTGACCTCCCATCTGAGGTGCTCAAACCTCACAGTTTTTTGTATCAGGGTCCCATGCTCCCTCCACAATGGCCCACAGTGGTGGAGGCGTGTCCAATTTGAATGGCGGATGGGGATCATTGTGTGAGAGGAAGGAAAATCCCAATGCCTAGGCAAGATACCACTAATGTGTGAACTTGGGGATTAAGTTTCCAACATATGAACTTCGGGGAAGTCATACAGCAGATGGACAGCAAGTCCCAGCCTTGAGTGGTCCAAGGTCAGGGGACAGCATCTGGAGTGGAAGTCAGCCAGCTTGCAATGTACCTGCTCTGGCGCGGCTGGGTGAGTGGAAGCTCCTGCAATTTCTCCCCCTGGGCAATGTCCTTCTTCACAGAGGAACAAAGAAAACATGCCAGGTGGAAGCCCCTGCTTATCAAAGGAGGAAAGGACTCTCCGGTGACTACTAGCTGGAATTTGTCGCAGATGTGTAGTTTTCTTGGTGCTTTCTGCCAATGTGGGCCTCTTGTGCTGTGTTTGAAAGTCAAGGTCGAAGGTCAAGGGAATAATCAGCTCTTGGTTGTTCTCACCTTCTTCACTGAGACCTCTCTGATGCGAATGAAGGAAGGACATTCCTGTCCCCTCCAGGGAAAGGGGGACATCCCAACATCCTGGGACATCCCAGGAACCTGGTGTGGCATTTTCTCCTTTTCCAATGACCTGCTGGTGAGCGTGGGGTTTCTTCTAGGGGATGATGAAGATGCTCTGGAGTTGCACAGTGGTGAGACTTGAGCGATCTTGGGAATATAGTAAAAACAAAACAAAAACCCTGACATTGAATTGTACACTTAAAAGGGTGAATTTTATGGTATGTGAATTAAATTTTAATTAATTTCAATTAAACCAAGAACAATGGACTTCTCAGTCACTCCCCTCACCCTCGGCTGTCTGCTCTGCTGGTCCTGGGACTTGGACTCTGTCACTCCCTGGGTCTAGACCCTGGCTGAGGTTCACTTCCAGGAGCTGGCCAGGGGCTGGCTCTGGGAGCCCCTGGGAGTCCCCGGCCACTTGTGCCGAGGCAGACAAATGACTGGAGGACCTGGGTAGACATGAGTACAGGTTGGGACCAGTGGACAGAGACTGAACCTGGGCCACCAGCAACCAGAAGTAGGAATTTCATCCTTCCTAACTCCAGGAGAGAAAAGCCAGGTGCAGACTCAAAGAAGGGTGAGATTTCCATATTCTGATTTGGGTCGTTGGAAGAGATCATTGCAATGATTTGAAGTGAAGGAACAGAAGTGTTTCACATTATAATTGGGATTCTGCTTTATCTACATTTGATTGTTTTTAATCTTAGTTCAGAATAATTTTAGTTTCGTTATCACTTGAACTGAGGACCCCCCCACCCCCGTCAGTCTCCTGGGATCAGATGTGCACTGGTCCACGCCCAGAGAGGAGAGCTTCTCCCCTACCTCTTCTGCAAGGAGTGCAAGCAGGGAAAAGGGTCTTACTCTGCAGCTAGGGAAGGTGCTTTTCTGTTCTCTAATGGGGAAAGGAGAGGATGGAAGGATTTGCAGTGTATTTTCTCACACATTTGTGAACAGTGTTTAATCTGTGTAAAAGTTTGGACTATTTTTATTCAAGTATCAGAAGCCTGACTAAAATGAGCTTACATTAAAAATAATTTATTGGCTTATGTCAACTAAAGTAGTTGGGGCTTTAGGCATGGTTCAATCCAGGGCATCCCAAAGGATCATCAGATCTGTTTCTTGTTCTTCATTTCTTAGTTCTGCACCCAACACCCTGGTTCTGTCTTCTGGATAAACTTCCCTTTATGGCAAGAGCATCAAGAGTTCCAGCACTCATGCCTTCCCAAGTTCAAGTTCCTGCCAACATGTTAATGTTATAGCTCATCAAGTCTGGCTGGGTCCCTTGCTCACCCCTGAACCAGTGACTATGGCCAAGGTTGTAGAGTTGGCTAGGTCTACTCCGTGCGTCCATTTCTAGAGTGAGGGTAGAACCCACCATGAGTGCTGTGGACTGAAACTGGGTGGCAGTGTGCCCACAGTACCCAGGAAAATATTTGGATTAAAAACCTGGACCAATAGTGGAGGTGGAATACCACGGCTGACTGCTCACCTAGCATGCGCGAGGCCCTGGGTTTGATCCCCAGCACAAAAACGACAAACAAAAAAATCTGGACTGAGTTCTGGGATCCAATCCCAGACCTGCCCTCAGAGCTACATGACTTCCCAAGTACAGGTTTCTCCTTTGCAAGAAGGAGAAGGCAGCACCTCCCTCAGGGGTGAGGGTTGAGGCAGGCCCTCCCTGCAGAAGACCTCTAGGAGCACAGCCTGCCGGTCCGTGGTAGTGACCGCCCTCATCACCTGTTAGTTTGCATCCAAACAGAAGGAATCCTAAGTCGCCAATGAAAAGTGTTTTTTAAGCATAAACCTCAAAAAAAGAAAAAAAAAAAACCTTAATTTTTAAAAATGAAAAGCCCGGAAATGAGTACATAGGTTGAACAAACAAACAAACAACAAAAAAGGAAACCTAGAAAACCAGAAGAGCTCATCAGGGGAGCTGGGAGAGTGGCCACTGAGGAGAGGAGGGCGTTGGCTGGAGGAGGAGCCCAGGTGTCCAGCCCCAGACCTGTGAGGAGTCTGTAGACGTGTGTTTCACCGGCGTCTCTGTGCTCTGCTTGTAACTGAGGCACAGGTCCCAGCCTCCCTGCCACGAGCATGGCCGTGCACCTGAGTTCAGGTCAGTGGGACCTGGGCACAAGCAATGTCAGCCCTCCTGGGACAGGCTCATCACACCGCTCTTCTTCCTGCTGCATGGAGGTGGAACCCAGGGTCACCTTGGAAGCTGCATGCTGAATCCGTGAGTGACTCCCTACAGCAGAGGCCTCCCCCTCACACCTTCCCCTCTGTCCGGAAACACCAGTCTTGATTTTCCAAAGACAGAAGTTCTCTTAAGTGAAGTTTGAAATTTGGGGTTTGTCTAAGTTTTCTTACAAATTGGCAAAATTTGCCATAATATTCTTATTGTCTGTTTAATATCAATAACATCTATTTTTCTCCTTCCATTCTTAATTTTGTTTTGTTTTTTGTGCTTTTCTCTCTCTCGTTCACTTTTTTATTAGTCTAACTAGGGATTTCTCTATTTTGTTGAGTTTTTCAAGGAGAAAACTTTTAACCTTGCTGATCCTGTTTATTGTATGTTTTCCTTTTCAGTAAGTTCTCCTCTTACAAGGCTTTAAACATTTTCTTTGGGTTTGTGCTTTAAATGCTTAGGTTACTAAAGCTGAGCTTTCTTCTTCAGTGTGAACATGCAGAGCTGTGCTCTCCCCTGAACGTTCAGTGGCAGCTGCATTGGTATGAAGAACTGTAAATTCTCTCAATTCTTGTACCTAAAAGTGAATTTATTTTGCTGTCTTTGTGTGCTTGTGTTTAGAATGAACTGCCTGATTACAACATATAGTTGGGTATTACATAAAAAATTAAATCAACAATCTGCCCTTTAAAATGATTTTATTGAAACATAATTAATGTACAATAAACTGCACATGCTAAAATCCCATGCCTTGTATCAGTAGTACATTCTTTTTGTTACTGAGGTGTATTCTATGATGCAGACATACCACAGTTCATTCATTGATGGACAGTTAGGTTGTTTCTTGTTTCAGGATAATGCAATAAAACTGCTATGAATGTTTTTTTTTTTTTTGTACCAGCCTTGGCATGGACATAGGCTTTTATTTCTCTTGGGTAAATACTTAGGAGTGTGATGGTTGGAAATATGGTACATCTGTGTTTAGCTTTTTAAGAAATTGCCACCTGAATTCCAAAGCAGCTGCACCATTTCACTTCTCACCAGCAGTACATGAGACCTCTGGTTGCTCCACACCTTGATACAAGTAGCATCTTTAATTTGAACCGTCCTAACGGGATGGTAGGAGAGTAGAACCTCACGGTGGTTTTCACTTGTATCTTCCTGAAGATAAAGGATGATAAGCATCTCCATATCTCTTTTTGGTGGAAGTGTCTGTTCACATTTTTTGCCTATTTTTCAATGAAGCTGTTCATTTTTTCGTAGTATGGAGTGTAAGGTTCTTCTTTATTCTGAATAGAAGTCCTTTATCACATGATGATTTTCAAATACTGTCTCCTATTGTGGGACTTGTCTTTTCATGATTTGAAGAACAAAAGTTTCTGATTGTGATAAAGCCTGATTTATGAGCTTGCTTTTGTATCCTTTGATGCCTGTATCCTTCAGTCCAAGAAATCTTTGCCTAGTCCAAAATCACAGAGATCTTTCTTTACACTTTCTTCTAGAAGTTCTGCAGATTTGGTATTACCCTTAGGTCTGTAGTACATTTTGAGTTTTATGCTATGTGGATTGTGTATCAAAGTCCCTCCCCCTTCCTCCTCCTTCTCCTCCTCCTCTTCCTCCTCCTTTTTCTCCTCCTCCTCTTCCTCCTCCTCCTCCTTTCTCCTCCTCCTCCTCTTCCTCCTCCTTTCTCCTCCTCCTCCTCCTCTTCTTCCTCCTCCTCTTCCTGCTCCTTTCTCCTTCTCCTCCTCTTCTTCCTCTTCCTCCTCCCCCTCCTGCTCCTCCTCCTTCTCTGTAATTATTGTTGCATAAGGATAGCCAGTTGTTTCAGCACACACAAAAAAAAGACTATTCTTTCTCTAACTAATTCCTTTGCATCTTCCTAAAAAAAATTCACTTGCTCCTGTGTAACCAGGTCTATTTCTTGACCTCCTAATTATGTTTCACTGATCTTTGTTTTTCTCAGGACAGTGCCACACTGGCCTGGTCATTAAAATTTTAGAGTAAGTCTCAAAGTCAAATGATTTTAGTCGCACAACTTTATTCCTTTCAAAGTGGTTTTAGCTATACTATGTCCATCGAATTTTATATTATCTATAAGAGTTTGAGCATCAGCTTGTCAATTTCAAAACACACACAACACAACAAAACCAAACAAAAACCAACTCTGCTGGTATTTTGCAATTTTGGGAGACTTGACATCTTTTTGTTTGTTTTGTTTTGTTTTGGTGCCATGGATTGAACCCAGGGGCACTTGACCACGGAGCCACATCCTCAGCCCTTTTTATTTTTTATTTAGACACGTAGTCTTACTGAATTGCTTGAAGTCTCACTAAGTTGTTAAAGCTGGCTTTGAACTTGTGATCCTCCTGCCTCAGCCTCCTGAGCCACTGGGATGATAGTCATGCACCACCACATATAAAGCCCTCTCATTTACTGTCTTCCCATATAATTCTTCCTGAATTGCTTTCAGTAACATTTTCTAATTTCCAGTGTCTAGGTCATGCACATCTCTTGTGAGATTCATCCCTGATAATTGCTTTTTTGATACTATTGTAAGTGGTATTGGTTTTCAAATTGCTATGTCTAGTTTTTTATTACCAGCAGATAAACACGACAAATCTTTGTGTATTGATCTTGTATCCTGTAGCCTTCCTAAACTCACTTATTCTAATAGATCCTTTATGGATTCCTTTGAATATCTTACAAAAAATGTGTTGTCTGTGGACAAAAATAAAAGTCTCACTCCTTCCTCTCCAGTCTTGGTGTCTTGCTCGTTATCATCACCTTCTTGTGTTTGCTAGAACTTCACATACACTACTGAGCAGAAGTGTGGGAGGTGCACTGGCTGGAGGCGTGGCTCAGTGGTGGAGCACTTTCCCCGTATATGTCAGGACCTGGGTTTAATCCCCAGCATCAAAAACAAACAAGCAAAGCATCCCCAAACCCAGCAAAGTCCAAAAAATCATCCTGGTGGTGTCCTGATCTGAAGGAGGACACATCAGTCTTTCTCAGTTCAGTATGATGTTAGGCCTCGGGGTTTTCTGTACACATTCTTTATGAGGTTGAGAATTTCCTTCTCTTCCTAGTTTGCCAAGAGGTTCCTTGTTTTAAAATCAGAAGTAAATATTGGGTCAAATGCTTTTTCTGCATCTATTGAGAGGAGCATGCGGATTTTAGTTTCAGTTTTCACCATGACATTGATGATTGAATGTTCAAGCAACTGTATTCCTAGTATTGAACTCCAGTTCATCACAGGGCATTATCCTTTCTATACATCATTAGATTCCATATATTATAATCTTGTTTAGAATTTTTGTATCTGTGCTCATGAGAGACACTGGTCTGTAGTCTGTTTTTCCCCTTGTCATTTCTTAGGCTGGTTTTGGGATCAGGTAATATGGCCTCAGAAGACAAGTTGAAAGCATTTTCTTCTCTTCTGTGTTCTAGTGGTGTTTGTGTTCAGTGGATATCTTTTCTTCCATAAATGTTTGGTAGTGTTCCCCAGTGGAACCATCTGACTTGGAGCTTTGATTCTGGGATAATCTTAGCTGAAAGTTCTTTTTCTTTTGGGTTGTTCATGATATATTCTGCAGTGATGTCATTTCCCATGCTCCTAATACTACTAATGTATTGTCTTCCTGTTTTCTGATGAGTTGGACCAGGAGCTTTTAAATTTTCTTGATCTTTTCAAGGAGCCAGATTTTGGTTTCATTGATTTTCCTGTTGTTTTTCTGTTTTATATTTCATCAACTTCTGTTGGAATTTTTATTATTTCTTTCCTCTGCTTCTTTTTGGTTTAATTTGCTCTTTTGTCTTCTGTTTCCTAAGGTAGAGCTGAGGTCGCTATTTCTTTCTTACTCTGCACATTTGATGCTATGATTTCCCCTATAAGTACTGATTTAGTGGTGGTCCACAAAGCCTGATATGTTTTGTTTTCACTTTCATTAGTTTGAAATACTTGTAACCTCCCTTTTGATTCTTTTCCTTGACCCCTCAATTATTTAGAAGTATGTTATTTAGTTTCAAATACTTGTGGATTTTAGAGATATTTCTGTTATTAATTTATAATTTGATTTCATTGTGGTTGGAGAACTTGCTTTGTAGGACTAGAATCCTTTTAAGTTTATTGAAACTTGTTTTATGGCCCAAAATGTGGTCTATGTTGGTAAATGATTCTTGCGCACTTGAAAAGAATATGTATTCTGCTGTTGTTGGGTGGAGCACTGTATCAATGCCAATTGAGTCAAGTTGGTTAATAATGTTGTTCGAGTCTTCTGTATCCTTCCTGATTTTTCTCTGTTTATTCTATCAGTTTTTGGGAGATGGATATTGAAATCTCTGAATATGATGATGGGTTTAATTTTGTATCATGTATTTTTGAAATTCTGTTATTAAGTGCATAAACATTTAGTTTTTATCTCTTGATAATGATTGCTTCACCAAGACAAAAATATCTTCTTTATCCCTGGTAATATTCTTTGCTTTGAAATATACTTTATTTGATATTCTTATAGCTACCCCAGATTTCATTTGATTAGGCATAATTGAAAAAATTTACAATTTCAATTTCTATTTCTATTTTCAATTCATCTTTGTCTTTATATATAAAATGCATTTTCTAGAGGCAAGATTTAGTCAAGTTTTTATTTGTTTTTAAAATCTAAGTTAAAAATCTCTGCCCTTTAATTGAGGGTGTTTAGAACATTTATATTTAATGTAATCATATGGTCAGCTTTAAATCTAACAATTTGGTGTTTGTTTTCTATTATTCTTATATCTTCTTTGTTCTCTTTTCTGCCTTTTCTTGCTTGTTTTGAATTAACTGAATTTTTTTTTTTTTTTAGGATTCAATTTCATCTTCTTTGTTGCTCATGAACCATAATTCCTTTGCAATTTTAGTAGTTGCTTTAAGGTTTATAGCATACATTTTTAACTTATTATAGTCAAGTGATCTGATTTTAAGTATGCTATATGCCATTTGACTTATAGCATATTGTACTTTTAAATCACAATATATGCAATATCAATGCACAATGTCAAGTGATATTATGCCACCTCACATATGGTGTAAGCACTTTGTGTTGGTATGCATCCACGTCTCCCCTCACAGTCTCTATGCTACTTATACCTAAAAACACAATCTGTAGTTTTTACTTATACCTAAGTTATAAACCAACTCTACATTAATATGTCTTTAAAGAATAAGTTATCATTTAAAGAAAGCTTTCATTTTATCCATGTAGTTGCCTTCTCTAGTGTTCTTCATTTCTTTGTGTAGATCTACTCTACTCTCATTTCCCTTCTGTGTGAGAGGAGAATCCTTAAATGTTTTTTGTGCTGTGATTCTGCTGGTGATGAATTGCTTCTGAAAAGTTTACTTTGCCTTTGTTTTTGAAAAGTGTGTCTGTTGGGTATAAAATTTGAGGTCAATAGGGTCCCCCGCTTTGAGTACTTTAAGATGTTGTTCTTTGCATTGTTTTCCAAAAGAATTTTGTTGTCATCTGGTAAAATAGGTTATCCATATGTAAAAGAATTAAACTAGATCCCTATCTCTCACCCTGCACAAAAGCCAATCTAAATGCATCAAAGAACTAGGAATTAGACCAGAAACTTTGCATCTGCTTGAAGAAAACAATGGGCCAACACTCCAACATATAGGTTCAGGCAACAACTTCCTCAGTAGCACCCCTAAAGCTCAGGAAATAATACTAAGAATTAATAAACAGGACAACATCAAACTAAAAAGCTTCTGCACAGCAAAGGAAACAATTAAGAGTGTAAAGAGAGAGCCTACAGAATGGGAGAAAATCTTCTGATAGAGAATTAATATCCCGAGTATATCAGGAACCCAAAAAGCAACATTAAAAAAAATTCCCAAATAACCTAATCAATAAATGGTCAAATGAACTAAATAAACACTTCTCAAAAGTGCTAAGCCTCTCTGGTCACTGGGGAAATGCAAATCAGAACTACACTTATAGTTTATCTTACTCCACTTAGAATGGCAGCCATCAGGAATTAAAAATAATAAATGCTGGAGAGGATTTTGGGGAAAAGGAATACATACACTATTGGTGAGATTGTATGAGTAAAGCTACTCTGGAAATCAGAATGAAGGTTTCCTCAAAAGATTAAGAATGGAATGACCATGTGACCCAGCTATACCACACCTCAGTATTTATCCAAAAGAATTAAAATTAGCATAGTGATATTTGCAAACCCATGTTTATAGCAACAGAATTCATAATAGCCAAGTTATAGAGCCAGCCTAGATGCCTGCCAAAAAAATGAATGGATAAAGAAAACATGGTATATATGCAAAGTGGAGTTTTATTCAGCCATAAATAAGAACAAAATGATGTCATTTGCAGAAAAACAGATGGAACTTGAGAGCACTACACTAAAAGAAATGTGCCAGTCATAGAAAGTCAGAGGTTATATGTTTTCTCTTATATGTGGAAGCCAGAGGGAAAAAATGGGGATAAAAATAGGAGGGGCAGTCATCATGAAGATAGAAGGGGGACTGGTAAAGAAGAGGAAGGGGACTTGGGGGAAGAGGGAAGGAACTGAGAATTAAATTGACCAAATTGTATGTGCATGTCTGAATATGTCACAAGGAGTCCAGCTACTATGTGTCATTATAAGACAATAACTTTTTTTTTTTTTTGGTACCAGGGATTGAACTCAGGAGTACTTGACCACTGAGCCACATTCTCTGGTCGTTTTAAAGTTATTTTCTTTATCATTGGTTTTGAGCAATATAATTATGATATACTTTGGTGTGCTTTGTTTTTTCCCCTTTGAGTACTTTAAGATGTGGCTCTTTGCATTGTTTTCCAAAAGAATTCTGTTGCCATCTGCTTGATGTTATGCCACGGGTCCCTTGGGTTCCCTTTATTTTCTTCATTTCTTTTCCCTCTGTTTCCAGACACAATGGTTTTTACCGTCATGTCTTCAAGTTTGCTGGTTCTTTCTTCTGGGTGCTCCTGTCTGCCTTTGGGTTTCTCAAGTAAGTTTTTCTTTTTAGTTATTTGTGTTGTATACTGTGTAGTTCTTTTTTGGTTTATTTTTGGGCTTTCTATCTCTGTTGATATTTCTGCTATATTTATACATTGTTCTCTTGGCTTTCTGCATATCTTTGAGCATCCTTAAGATAGTTAAGTCTTTATCTAGTAGATCTGCCTCCAAGTCTTTTTCAGGGCACTTACTGTTGATTTATTTTTTCCTTTGAATGGGTCATACTTTCCTATTCTTTTGTATGCTTTGTGATTTTTTTTTTTTGATTGAAAACTGGACATTTGAATCTAAAAATATGGTAACTCTGAAAATCATATTCTCCTCTTCCCTCAGGGTTTTCTCTTTTTGTTATTGTTTATTTATTTTTTATTGTTAAGGATGTTTCTGTGCTAAGGTAAAGCTTGATGTGTAAACTTAAGGTCTTCTCAGGTCTTTTCTGAGCCTACACCTTTCGCTGGATATGTGTGGTCGCTTTCTTTCTTCCTTTTTTTTTTGGTACCGGGGATTGAACTCAGGGGCACTCGACTACTGAGCCACATCCCCAGCCCTATTTTGTGTTTTATGTAGAGACAGGGTCTCACTGAGTTGCTTAGCGCCTCGCCATTGCTGAGGCTGGCTTTGAACTCGCGATTCTCCTGTCTCAGCCTCCCAAAGTGCTGGGATTACAGGTGTGTGCCACTGCACCCGGCTCACTTTCTAATTTTAATATTTTTGAATGTTCTAGTCTTGAATGTCTGGCTTCCAAAAGGGGAAAAGGAAAAATGAAGAGACAAAAAGAGCCAGTGCTTTAAATTTCTTGAAATTCACTTCAGACAGAGGAGAGGCCTTTGTGACCGTTGGGAAGGTGTAGCAACAATGGCCCCCACTGGCACCTCTGTGATCAGCAACAAACCAAGACCAGACCATGGACGCTATTGTGGTTTAGATATTAGGTGTCCTTCCAAAGCTCACCGGGAAGCAATGCAAAAACATTTAGAGGTATGGCGATTATCAAGAATACAAGTAACAATAAATGTTGGCAAGGATGTGGGGAAAAGGATTCACCCATACACTGCTGGTGGGACTGCAAATTGGTTCACCCACTCCGGAAAGCAGTATGGAGATTCCTCAGAAAACTTGGAAGGGAACCATCATTTGACTCAGCTAGCCCACTCCTTGACATACACCCAAAGGACTTAAAATCAGCATACTACAGTGATGTAGCCACATCAATGTTTATAGCAGCTTAATTCACAAGAGCTAAGCTATAGAACCAGCCTAGGTGATAAAGAAAATGTGGTACATTTACACAACAGAATATTACTCAGCCATAAAGAAGAATAAAATTATGGCATTTACCAGTAAATGGATAAAACTGGTATCATGCTAAGTGAAATAAGCCAATACCCCCCCCCCCCCAAAAAAGGCTGAATGTTCTCTCTGATGTGGATGCTGACTTACAATAGGCAGGAGGGATGGGAGGAGTGCAGGTTCAACAGATTAGATGGGGGGAATGGATGGAAGGGGGATGGGAATGGGAAAGACAGTAGAATGAATAGGACAGAACTTTCCTATGTTCATATGTGAACACACAACCAGTGTAACTCCCTGTACAACCACAAGAATGGGAAGTTATACTCCATGTATGTTTGATATGTCAAAATACATTCTCCTGTCATGTGTAACTAAAAAGAACAACAACAAAAACCATTCAGAGATGAGATGATTGGGTTATGAGGGCTTTAACCCAATCAGTGAATTAATCCCCTGATGGGAGTCACTGAGTGGAAACTGAAAGCAGGTAGGGTGTGGCTGGAAGAGGTGAGTCACTGTGGGTGTGGGATTCTGGGTGTATATTTTGTATCTGGTGAGTGGAGTTTTTCTCACTCTGCTTTCTGATCATATGGGAGCTGCTTCCCTCCATCACACTCTTCCTCCACGATGTCCTGCCTCACCTCGAGCTCCAAGAATGGAGCCTGCTGTCTATGGATGGAGACCTCTGGAACTGTGAGCCCCCAAGTAAACTTTTCTTCCTAAAATTTTTCTTGGAAGCAGTGAAAAACCTGATTCAAACAGGTGCCCAAAACACAGAGGACAGGGTCTTTTTTGCCTACAGGGGCTCCAGAAAACTGTGTGCATGTTGCTCTAGGAACATCTGCCCAGCTGCGTGCCCTGGGGATGGAGGTAGGGATGGGCAGCTGCCACGGTGCCAAAAGCTGAAATTGACCAAAATCGACCATGCTTGACTCTCCCTGGAACCTGCACACCTTCCATAGACTCCAGAGTTCCAGATGCAATTAGTGTTAGGTGGGGAGTCAGATTCTTGGTGGTTTCCATTCCCTCTTCTTTTTAGAGGGGCTTATCCAATGAACTTTTTTTTTTGTACCAGGGATTGAACTCAGGGCCACTCGACCCCTGAGCCACATCCCCAGCCCTATTTTGTGTTTTATGTAGAGACAGGGTCTCACTGAGTTGCTTAGTGCCTCGCCGTTGCTGAGGCTGGCTTTGAACTCATGATCCTCCTGTCTCAGCTTCCCAAAGTGCTGGGATGACAGGCACGTGCAATGCTCCTGGTTTCCAATGAACTTTTGATCTTAAATATTTTTGTTCCAGAATTTCCATTTTGTCATTTTTTTTTATAGTTTAGAATTCTCTGCAGAAATACCCAGTCTCCTTACCTGTTATATCCTTATTTACCTCTAAAGATGCAAACATATTTATGATACTTGTTCTAAAGTTCTGGCCTGCCAACCCCAATTACTGTTGCCTTTGGGGGCCTGTTTCTATTGGTTGTGTTTTCTCTTTATTATTATCATTTTTACACCCCCCCATTTCTTCAAATGACTCAAAAACTTTTCATTGTTTTTCAAACATTATGTATAATGAACAGTGAAAACTAAAGTACATTTTCCTGTTTATCTTCCCAAATGAAGACCCTTTATTATGACTGATGGTTAAAGTTAATATCTGACCACGAATATTTCTCTTTGATCTAGTTGGGATGGATCTGGGTCACAGCTTTAATTGGACTGAGATGATCTGTGGTTGTCCCAACCACCACCCTTCCAACCTGCTGCTTTTAAAAACAAAATCTTGCTGGGAACCAGTTGGCAGCAGTTTCAGGTATTTTTGGTTCTTTTGGGTTCAACTCCGTTAGGGTGCTAGAATCTTATTGTCCCGAGACTGCGTGAGACTCCGCTGTTTACCAACTCTCTTTTCACTGATGCTTTTCCAACAAAACTTGGGAGCAGGGAGCATATGGAGTGGGGAAATGTCTGGGGAGAATCATCTGTGCTTGTGTTTGAAATTCCTCCAGGCTTCTGATGGCCCTGCTCTGGTCTAGGACCTCACTGTTTTCCCTTGTCCTCTAGGAGTCTCCATGGCTGGCAGGTCTGCTTGTACGCAAGAACAGATAGGGTGTGTTTTGTCTGGAGTTCAGTTCTTCAACGTCCCTTTGTGTTCATTGGGATTTCAATTCTGCCCAGGTGTTCCTTGCTGTTGCCACGGACCCAAACATCTCTCATGTCCTAGATCTTCCCTGCAGGTGGAAGGCCACAGGGTGATTTTTGACAAGGCTCGTTTTCTTATACGCTTTGTAGTTTTTGATTGAGAGTTCATGTTAGCTCTAGAAATTCTTTGGTTCCCGAGTTTTTCCCCCAAGGAATCTTTCATTCATTCAACTGAGAGACCGCTATAAACCAAAATTTTGTTTTGGGGTTTTCAGGTTGCGTAAATCATTTAAATTAGTCCCCAAGTCACTTTGGAGATGAGTACATGATTGAAGACTCTCGTGGGAAACTTCTTCCTTTTCACAAATGCATTAAAAAGCCAAGGATGACAGACGAGGGTCCCCACTGTCTCCCTGTGGGCACTCTTATCAGAAGTGCCAGGTTTGCAGAGAGGGCCTCTGATCTGACTTCCCACTTGTGTGGGTTTCCAGCTTTGCCTTCTCTCTCCAGATGCACACCCGGTTACAGCCCAAGCTCCAGGCTCTTGAGATTTGCAGAAGTGCTAGGGATTGAACCCAGCGGCCAGGGTCTTGCTGAGTTGCTTAAGATCTCGTTAAGTTGCTGAGGCTGGCTTTGAACTTGCGATCCTCCTGCCTCAGCCTCCCATGCTGCTGGGATTACAGGTATGTGCCACCGCGCCCTGCTCCAGTGCTTATTGTTATGGAGTCACACTTGCTTGTGGTGTGTCTCTTTTGGGGTTTGTTGTATTTTCCTACAAACTTGTCAAGGCATCTGAAAAGAGGTTTGAGTATTTTTCCAGCATTTTTAAGTGTTCATAGTGGGAGGCTTTCTCTACACAGTCGGTCTACCACCTCACCTGTCCTTTAGATCTGCAAGCCACGTCTCTAGGCCTAGGGGCCCTCTGGTCATACCTGGTGACTTTGCATCTCTGCTCTTACCCATCATGTACTGATCTGGAAGAAGGGCCTCGGGCAGCTTTCTTGCCTTCTTTTTTGTTTTCTTTTGTTTTTTAGGTTCTTGATTGTATGACAGTGAAACCCACTGCCAACACTGCCACTATCCCTTACCCAGTCCCAGTGAAACCGTCTGTGCACAGTGGGGCTGAGCTGCAGGTCACCTGGAACCAGCAGAGAGGAAAGCCACCATATTTTTGGAATTTAAGTAATCTCGAGTCTCCTAAGCATATAAATAAACTTGAACACCCCTTTTGGCCATATCCTCCCAACCTCCAAAGAAAAGCAAGGGTCCATCTCTGTCCGCCCCTGTCCACCCATAGCCTCACAAAAGCATTTTTGTGATTTTGTTTTTCCAGCCAGAAGTCCCATGGGGACAGGCAGGGCAGCAATTTGGTTGAAGTGGATGGTGTAGAACCCAGTGTGGTGTCCCTCACTCCAAGTGCCCATGTCAATCCTCTGGAAACCACTGAAATGAATCCCGTGCCTCTCAGGGAGGCCATGAAGCTCCTGGACCTGGCAGGAGCTTGGGTGGCCACGTCCAGCACCCCGCCACTGAGGGTCACAAAGCTCACCCTTTCACAGCCCACTGTATGTGTAGCCAGGTAGGTTCCCACCTGTAGACCTCTGCTGATACCCAGGTGCGTCTCCTCTGCGCAAGCGCCAAGCTGGCCTGCTCATCACGAGGCTCTGACCTGAGGCTCTGACCCCACGCTCTGGCTTGCCCAAGGGCCTGGTGCTTGTTTGGCTGTTCTCTGCTGGTTGTTAGAAGGGCCAGTCCACAAGATCCTCCGGTCTCTTGCAGCCCAGCTTTGGGCACGGAGGCGGGATGCTGGAGTGTGATGTCACCAGCACTGACGTGTTTTACAGGCACCGCCCCATGTACCATCACAGAGGCATTTGGAACCATTCAGTGCAATAGTTATCATCCCTCCATTATAGATGAGAAGATGGAGGCACGAGAAGTGTTGCATTTGTTCAAGGCCCCAAATCCAAAGGTGATGGCTCTGGGTTTATCCAGGTAGTGCGAGGCCAGAGGTTTGAACTTCTAAATACCAGGCAATAGCAGCACTGACCTCCAGAAGCTTCCGGGCTAGATAGGGATGCTATATAGGGATGCTATGTAGGGATGTCTGCAGAGGATCTCAAGAGCAGGGTGCTCCGGGAAGGTAAGTGACCTGCTGCTGTCTCAGAAACCACGGGAGGTGACTGGTTTTGGAAAGACAACGTGGGGCTCACATATCCTGGTTATTCCAGACCTCAGAGTGGGGCTCAGAACCCCTTCCTCCAAAGCCCTATGACCTCTAGCCAGGAGGCGACACTGAAGCCAGGCCAGAGCTGAGGGCCAGAGACTCCCAAAAGCCTGGGATGGAAACAGCACAGCTAAATGTCAGGATTTAGGTCCCCAGCCAGGCCTGGCTGCTCTATACTGAATTCTATCATCCTGCCCTGGAAGGAAGAGCAGGCAGAGAATCCACAGGAGCCTTCGGGAGAGCTTCCGTAAGGGCCACCCGGCCAGGGACTGGGAAGAAGCGGGCGCCGTGGCAGCCAGGTCAGGGCGGGGCGGCCTGGTCTGTGTGGGGCGGCCGGCAGCTGGGCCACCCGGACACCTCTGACAGGCAATTTCCAATTTCCTATGGAATTAAAGTGTAAAAGCAAAGAGTCGTCACTGTCTGCGCCTCCCCGGGAGGGGAGAGTTCCCGCTGCAGGCTCCAAAGGCCCAACTGTCCTTCCCCAAACAAAACAGCATCCAGGGAAGCTGGTGTTGGGGGGATGATCTCGGAGCCCGGACAGGCCTCCTGGATCGCCTGTCCCTACCTGCCTGGTGACCTTGGGTAGTCCCTTCTTCTCTCTGAGCCTCAGTTTCTTCCTCTATGAAGAGAGGTGGGGGAGAGGGGGTACCAGCAGCCCTTTCCAGCCCTGAGAAGCTGCATTCTGTAATAAAGTTGGGTGTGGGAAGAGACGAGGCCCGGGGAGCGGGGAAAGGGGCTGGAAGCATCCCGGGTTGGAACTGTTAAAGGAGACTCTGTTCAGCCCCAGCCCCATCCCCAAGGCTCCAAATCCAGAGGAACTGGGATCCACCCAACCAAAATCAGCCAGGGGAAGCCAAGAGCATGAGTAAGGAGAGGCTGGGCCATAAACATGTCATCCTCAGAAACAGCCAGCCCCTCTGGGGTCCCATTGGCCCTGCTGGGGGAGGAGGCTGCAGTTGGGGCCCTCTCAGCCACCACCTCAAGCTGGCTCACTTGGCCCAGGGTGTCAGGGTGGAGGCCTGATGGCTTAGAAGGAAATCCTGGCTGGGGCTGTGTCGGAAGGGGCTGGGGGAGTCCTGGCCCGGCTGAGGCCAGGCAGCCGAGGGAGGCCATCCAGCCTGAAGCAGCGCAGGGTTTTCTGGGATCGTCTCTGTTCCGCATCTGCTGGAGTTCCTGCTTCTCTGGCCCTGACCGCTCTCCACAGCTCCAGAGAGCCAGCAGCCTGTCGGGTTTTGCTCTGTGGATCTTCACAGGCGTTGAGAACACCGGTCTTGGTTTTCTCCAAATTACCTTCTTCTGTCAGCCTACTGGCTGCAGGATGCCACCATCAGCCAGTCCTCCAAGCTGGTGCTCTGGACACGATCCCTGTTCCTCCTCCTCCCCCACTACCCACATCTAAGAGACAGACTCCCACGTCCTGGAAATCTGACCCTGTGTGTGGCCCCTTCCCTTCCCCTCTCTCCATTCCTCCCCTTTGTGGACCTCAGGTATTCACAATAGGACCGACCGTTACCTGTCTTCACACGGTTTGCCTTTACAGTTTTCTTATCTCTGGGCAGGCGCGGTGGCACAGCCTATAATCTCAGCAACTCGGGAGTCTGAGTCAGGAGGATTGCAAGTTCAAGGCCAGCCTAGGCAACTTAACAAGGCCCTGTGTCCAAATTAAAAATAAAAAGGGGTGCAGAGGTAGCTTAGTAAAGACCGTTGGGTCCAATCCCTGGGACTGGGAAAAATGAATAAATAACAGCAAATTTTTAAAAATCAAAATTTTTTATCTTTAACAGTGAAAACAAAAGCTACGGTATTCACATGAGTTCAACACACGACTCCCCGCTCCATTCCTGGCCTTCTGCCACCAAGGGGCCGTCACTGTCCCGTGGCTATTGCTCTATTGCTCCCTGAGATAAAGTAAGGACATGATCTTGCCTCGTCCTTCTGCCCCCTTAAGTCTCATTTTGCATTTTATATAAGGGCGTAATTTTGTGCGAAATCTTTGGAATTGACTTTTCTTGCTTAATATTGTCTTGCCGAGCCTGGTGGATGGTTTGTAGACATGGATGCCACTATCCCCTTCCCGCTTCTGTGCCCCCTCTAATGTGGCTGTGAAGTTCCTCCTGTCAGCGGCTGGAGTCTAGTCTAGTCCCCATCCCTGAGATCTGGGTTTGCCTGACATTGTTCTGACCCATACGTGGTGGTAGAGATGGCACTGTTTTGGGTTTGAATGTGTCCCCTAAAGTTCATCCTCAGTCATAGATTAGTGACATTTGGAGGGGGCCTTTAGGAGGTAGTTAGGGTCCTGAGGGTGGGCCCCATGATGGCATAAGTGGCTTCTTAAAAGCAATAAGAGAGACCCAAGCTAGCATGCTTGCTCCATCTCCCCAGGTGATGCCCTACGCCATGTTACAATGTAGCAAGATGCCCACCTAGCTGCTGGCACCCTGCTGTGGATGTCCCACCTCCAGAGCTGTGAGATAAATTAATCTTTATTCTTTTGTTTTTTCCTTCTGGTACTGGGGATTGAACCCAGGAGCTCTTTACCACTGAGCTCCATCTCCAGCCTTTTTAATTTTTATTTTGAGACAGGATCTCACTAAATTGCTGAGGCTGGCCTTGAACTCAGGATCCTCCTGCCTCAGCCTCCTGAGTCACTGAGATCACAGGCATGCACCACAACACCTGTCTTAAGCTTCTATTCTTTATAAGCTACCCAGTCTGTAGTGTTCCGTTACAAAAACAGGAAACAGACTAGGACAGGCCTGAAGAGGATCTGCCTTTTCCTCATTCTCCCCGGAGCCTTGGCCTGAGCTAGCCTGCTGGGTGATGAGAGACACGTGGCTCGGCTGCCACAGCTCTCTCAGTCAGTGGCTGGTCACCTCTCAGAAGCAGAGCCTCCTCACTGACCCTGCTGACCATGGACTTGTGAGGAAGTCCAGCGGAGGCAGAACTCAGTAAGTAACTGACCTATGCCCTTGGATCCCTAGTGGGTGGCCCAAGGCCATCACCCACTCACGCACCAGGCCGGCTTGCCGCTGGGCGCTGCTGGGGTCGCTTGCTGCCACCGCCGCACGAGGCACGCGGTTGGCCCCTTGGCGCTCCCGCTGACGGGCGTTCGTGTTTCTGCTCCTTTGAAGGCACGTCTGCACACTTTTCGGTACACGCCTCTGCTGACTGTGCACACAGTCACGGCTCCTCTCCCTGCTCCTGGAAGCCCTGGGTCTGTTCTCTCTGTCCCAGAAGGAATCACGGGAAACAAAAAGCAGATCAGGACATTGCCAAGGTCAAAATCCCTCGGTGACTCCTCGACCCTCAGGCCTGTCTACTGGGCCTCCTTGAGGGTAGGGACCAGGTCCCGCTCCTCTCTGTCCCGTGGGGCCTGTGAATTCCCTACGCAGGCATGGTGGCTGGGTCCATGAACAAGTGAGCGCCAGCCTCCTTCTCCCTCTGCAGCCACTCACCCGCCGTTCACCCAGCCCCAGTGTGAGGCCAGGCCCTGCCACGGTCAGTGGAGGCTCCCGCCTGCAGGTGTCTCCTGGTCCCACGGGGAAAGACTGAGCACGTGGGTGAGCACAGCTCAGTGTGTCCCTGGGCATCAGGTGTGTGTCCCCTCGCCAGTGTAAGCAGAGAGCTCATCTGCCCTCGAGGAGCCCACAGCCAAGGAGCGAAACCAGGATGGGACCCAAGACGGGGTAGAGCAGCACAATCCTTGGCGTATGACATGCGCTCTTGGGCGTCGAGAGCGGGGAAACCTCGGCCCAAGCTCCATGGTGCAGGACCATCTTGCTCACCCCCATCGCCTGGGCCCAGCCAGGGCCCGACCCAGAGGGGTGGTCAGTGTAAATATTTGCTGAATCCATGATTGATGAGGAGAGGGAATCTCAAGACGTAAGAACTGCACTTCCACCGCCCCATTCTGCCACATACCAGGCAGGGGATTCTGGCCAGGACATGTTTCCCGTCTGGCCTCGTATATTTTCCAACATCCTATCCAACTCCCACATCCTAGGAAGATACAGAGAAGTGGGCTGTACCTTCAGGGCGCTCCTGGCCCTGTGCACGTGTACGCATGTGAAGCCGACCCCAGGACCGGGTTTGGAAGGGACAACGACAGAAATATGACAGCCAGCTCTTCTGGAGCCTCGTTCTGGGCCAGGGGCAGGATTTCACGGGTGTCATCTCCTCTGTCCCTTAACCACATTCACAAGATGGGTGACGCTGTTGTCTTCATCTTACAGATGGGGAAACGGAAGCTCTGCCGGTAGAACAAAGGTGTCCACGGCTGGAAAGTGGCAGACACGGCCTCGAAAGCAAGGCCATGTGTTAGTTATCTTCGTGTTCCCACAACAAAGTGCCTGACACAGGTTACGTATGGAGTAATGGTTCTAGAAGTCCAAATCCCAGATCAAGCAGCCCTCTGTGTTTGTGCCTCTGGGGACGGTGGCACATCATGGGACATCATGGGCACATTGGAGAAGCAGAGGGGGGGGGTGGGTGGGTTCCATAATCCTCACCTGAGAGCTCACCCCTACTAACCTGAAGACCTCCCACTAGGCCCACCCCCCAGCCCTGCCCACCTGGGGAACCTAGGTTTGCAGATGGACTTTGGGGGACAGTCATCTAACCACACAGGCTGCTAGACTCTGAGCTCTTGGCCACCACACTTGATGGCCTTGCTGACAGTCTGTCCTCAGGCTCCTGGGAGCACGGCTCTCTGCTGTCTAAGGGCAGCTTTTGGAGAGGAACCTGGCTAGGAACTGAAAGGTGAGCAAGCCTGGGCGCGGGTGCGGGGAGGTGAGGACGGTGGGCTTTGCTGCCTCTCCTGGCCTCTGCCTCTCAGTAGCCCTGCACTGCTTGGGCTTGCTCCTTTCTGGCCTGGCTAAGGGGAGGGCAGAGGTCAGTGGAGGCCCTGCCTCTGGCTTGCCCTCCTGGAAGGTGGATGTCCGGCCAGTCTGAGAGGTCCTGAGGTGGCCTCTCTGTACTTGGGCAGCAGCACGGACCTCATGGTTCCTGATCCAGCTCATGGACCAGAGCAGCTTAGAGAGGACCAGCTTGGCACTGAAACTGGCCGCAGGAGAGGCTGCTGATGGCCTTTGGCACGTGCTTTCTTCCCTAGGGAGGTAAGGAGTGAGGGAGGGAAAGGGCGGGGTAGAGGTTGGCCCAACCAGGGGCCTGGTCTGTTGAGTCAGGTTTCCTGACTGCTCAACCCTAATGAGGCTTAAAGTGGCCGCCATGGAGCTGCCTTTGCAGATGCGCCTGGTGGATGGTCACAGTCTGGGTTGAGGCTGCGGGCTCTCCCTGTTCCAGGGCCCCAACTCAGCAGGTCTGAGGGAAGGTCTTGGATGTTGGTTCCAATCGAGTCACCCTGGCTGGGAGGGTCTCTCTGGCCCCCAGAGAAAGATTTGGATGGTGGGCCCTGAGCTCTTGCAGCTGAAGCTCCTGCCCTTCCAGGACAGGGGAGGGTCAATGAGCCACAGGGGCCCTCTTTGCTGGTTTGGGGGCCTCAGGGAGCATGTCTCCCAGCCCTTCAGGGACTGTCCCTGGAAGTGGCCCAAACTCCAGGGACTCGGGCCAAAGCGTGGTTGTGTGTGCACACCCCGCCCCTGCGTGGGCGGGGAAGGGCTTGCTCACTGGGCCTTCGGAAACATCCCCACACACGCTCCTCCAGGCAGGCCCACGGCCCTTTCCAAGTCTTCCACTTTCCATTGCTCCTCCAGATCTGGAAACAGGGTGTTCCTGCCTCTTCCCCCACTGACCCTTGGTCTGGGCCCACCCTGCTGCATGTCATCAAGTGCGCGGGCTCTCAGACACCAGGCCAAAGCCTGCTCAGCCCAGCAAGGCGCGGACACGGCCGCTGAGGCCTGCTGGCCTGCAGTGACACCCTTGCCCCTGAGCTCAAGGGACACCCGTCCAGAGGGAAATAGGCACGAGGGCTGGACGGGGCCAGTCTTTGGCACCAGCGGTGTCACTTGAGAAGGTGTCTTGAGCAGCCAGTCACAGTGTGCTCATCGTGAAGTGGAGGTCTTCCTGTCTGCCTGGCACACAGTAAGGGTGAGAGAAGGCATCAGTTTCAAGTCCAAGTGTGTGTCAGGTTAACGGCAGACCAGGATTGGATGTGGCTTTGAGTCTCTGAGGTAGAAGTCACCTGCTAGAGCTTGCTCTGGGGACAGTCCCTATGTGACTCTGTAGGCATGCAGAAGATGCCCAGGTGGTGGGGCAGACATAACTGAGGATCGACTGCCATTATACAGCTTCTCAGCTGGGCGACCCTGAGCAATTCACTGCACTTCTCTGAGCCCGTTACCAAAGAAATAGGATGCCACATGCCGACAGAACAACATCTTCCTCAGGGTCGAGGGCAGGGTAAGTGACACAAGGCAAGCACTTGCCACTGTGCTTAGCTCCAGGGAGGGGGAGAAACCCTGCTGATTCTTCTTGGGATCAGGGCGATGGCGTGGGCTCTAGCAGCACCCTGACATGGTGGGAGGGAGGCGCTGGACGTGTCACTCTAGCTCAGCTCCTCCCTGCCTCCCATCCCCACCCTTTCCCCTTTTCTAGGCTACAGGCTTGTTGCAGAGCAGACACGGAAAGTAGGGGACGAGAAAAAGAGCAAGGGCGAGATCCGAAGCCGGAGCGGGCGTCCGCTCCAGAGCGCAGACAGTGCAGCCGGACACGCGGCCTGGCGGAGACGCCCTGGGTCTCCTGGGCAGCGCTCGGGCCCACTCGGAGTGTTGACAACAGGGAAAACGAGAAACATCACGATGCGAATTATCACATTGTTTTCTTCCCCCCTGATAGCCTCTGCGAGGCATCGCATACCGATGAGTCAACAAGAACGTCCCTTTACAAAGACATCAGGAACCAAAAAATAGAAACATTTTTCTCCCCCTTAGGAGAAACAGACAAAACTCATGAAAAGATCTCTAGGACACTTGTGAGTTTGCCTGCTTTTTAGCAGTGGTTTTGGAGGCCACCGACATCTGCTTGCTTGGGTCACTTGTCCCAAGCTCTGCTGGCTGGTGCATCAGCTCCACGAGGTGAGACGACCCAGTCACAACTGCCTCGCCATTGAGTCCTGCCACACGTGTGACTGTGCGTGTGTCAAGAATAGATATACATAGTACATGTGTGTGTATACATTTGTGTGTGTGTGTTTTGTGGTTTGGTAAAATAAAGCTTGCAAATAAGGATTAATTTATAACTTGTTACAACTCAGTTATTGGCTGGAGCCTCCTTTATGTTACAGCAGATGGACTTTTGCATGAAATATTTTCCCCAAGTTGCTATAGAGACGTGCCAACGTCTTTCTGCTGAAGTGATTCCCTGCAGGCCTGTTTGCTGTTCCCTGGTACAAAATCACTTGCAGCCTGAATCACTTGCAGCTCCTGCGGTGGCTGGTGAAGGCACACGGGGCCTCTAGGAGTCTCTGGCTTCTCTGCTACTGCCACCAGGGAGGGGCTGCCAAAGTCATTAGGGCTGGATGGGAGGCGGGGCTGGCCTGGCCTGTGGGCGGGGAGGGGGCACTCATGAGCCAGGCGGCTGCACGGCTGGGGCTCCTGTGAGAGGGGAGAGGTCCCTGGGCGCTCGAGGACCTGCTTGTGCAAGGTGTGTTTCAAGAACCGTGTGCATCTCGTCTCTTGTCTCGTCCCTGTCACAAGCCTGCAGGTGGGCCCTGCTGCGAGCAAGCGGCCTGCTCCAGCTGCTACTGTAGACTCCGACCATGCGCTCCGTCTCCGTCATTTCACACTGGTGTCTTCTCCAGACAGGGTGGAGTGGGATGGATGGCGGGTGTTCTGGACTCAGAATCTTGGGTGCCTGTGGAGCCACAGGCTGGGCGGGGTGGCCAAGTGCAGCCTCTGCCAGTTTCTCCGCTGTTGGAGCCTCAGACAAAACCTACAGCCTCCACAAAGCAACTGGCAGCCCATTTGGGCTGACACACTCAGGCCTGTTTGATGAGGAACATAAACACGGCCCAGCGCTGAGGCCACAGGCACTGTGGCCGCCCGCGGAGACGGAGGCTGTGCACGGAGACCGGCCTCCCCCTTGCAGGCAAAGGGGCAAATGGTTTCCAGGGAGCGGAGTTTACACACAGTGGCCTGCAGCGATGATAGGACACAGGCTGTAAAGTCAGACCCAAGTCAGTGTCTTGAATCCAGGCTCAACCCGAGGTGGACACGAGGCAGCCACTGCTCCACACTGGGAGCACCCCCTATAAAACGGCCCACAGTTCCTGCTTCACAGTGGATTCCGCTGTCCTGCTGGGATGGAAGTCCCTTGGACACGCACCAGATGTGGTTAAACACACGTTGAATACATGAAGGTGTTTGAATGTGTCTAACGTAATCAATATTCAACAAATGGAGAATAATCTTAATCTGGCACTTCTTAGGCTTTAGGGATCATTTTCTCTGTTCAGTTTCTTAACTTCCTGCCCTGGGCAGTGTCGATGAGGATCCTGAACCCTCAAGTCTCCTCCCCAGCTTCTTCCAACCCATTACAGACAGGATTCTTGGAGGATGCAAACAACCCATCATGTTACCAGGATCTTGGTCCATGGACGTCTCTTCCCAGGAGAGGGCGCTGTCATTAGATGGTGTGTTGGTCAGCTTCCTGTTACTGTAACAAACTCCTGTGATAAGTCAACTTAAAAAGAGGAAAGGTTTATTTTTGTTCATGGTTTCAGTCCAGGGTTGCTTGGCCCTGTTGTTTTGGGACTGGGGTGGCAGAGTACCTCATGGCAGGAGCACATTGTGGAGGAGGCTGCTCCCTTCCTGGCTGTCAGGAGGCAAAAAGAGAGATAGGAAGGGGCCAGGGCCACAAAATTCTGTTTAAGGGTGTACACTCAGTGGCCTAACTTCTTTCCACTATGCCCCACCTCCTAAAGGTTCCACCACTTACATCAGGCTGGTGACAATCCTTTAACACACAGGTTCTTGGAAGACACTTACCCAAACCACAGCTGATGGGCAGGATAGACACCTAACTCAAATGGCCTCATGCTATTGGAGGAGCTTATTGACAGGAGTAGTGCACCTTCAGGTATGGCTGAATCCAGATGTCCAGCCAATCTTTGTCCATTTCTTAAATTCATTCTCTTCCAGTGTGGATCCACCTTCGGGCAGGCTCTGTCCTTGTGATACGAGAATGGCTGCCCGCTTTAGGACTCCTTGCCATGAGCTCAGCACTTAGCAAAAAGAAGACTTCTCAGGTTCAAGCACAAGTCTCAGGACTGTCTTTCACTAGATGATGTGTTAGCTAGGTTTTCAGTGCTGTGACCAAAATACCTGACAAGAACAACTCAAGGAGGAAAAGTTTATTTTGGCTCATGGTTTTAGAGGTTTAGTCCATGGTTGGCCGGTTTCATTGCTCTGGGCTTGTGGTAAGCTAGAGCATCATGGCCAAAAGGCTCTGCTGTTCAGTTCATAGGGGCCAGGAAGCAGAGAGAGGAAGGGGACCCACCTCCTCCAGCCACGTGCCACCTGCCCACAGTGACCACCCAGTCCATTTAAACTAGGATGGACTGCTTAGGTACAGCTCTCACATCCCAATCATTTGACCTCTGATCATTTCTGCATTAACACAGGCACTTTTGAAGGACACTTCATGTCCCAACCACAGTAGATGCCATTGGGTTACAAGCCAAGCTGATAACATCTCTATCCTGGAATCCTGGAGGGAGGATCCGTCTCACCTAGTCTGAGATAGAGGCAGGAGCAATTCTCCAAGGCCAAGGAGGATGTTCTCGCCAGAAGGTTACCAGGATTTGCTGCAGAGAGGGAAGCAGCCTGGTCTATATTCTCATGATGAGAGGGGAAAGGTGGCTGAAAGGTAGCTGCGATTTTTCTTATTTTGCAGAAAACTAGAAGCTCAGAGTCTGGGGACCTTGCCCAGGACCACATGGCATGCCAGCAGCAGATGGAGGGTGGGACCCCTCAAGCTTTGTGTTGGACTTTATAAGAGGAATTGAGCCTTATAGTAGGCTTAAACCAGCATTTGGAAGATAAATGAGCTGGCCCCGGAAGCCCAGACCCAGCCAGGGGAGCTTCTGGGCCCAAACAGGGATGCTTGTGGCTCTTGTTCTCATTTATGGGAAGGAGCGCATGTCAAGATGAGCAGGATCTTGTCTTTCTTCATCCTACCAAAATGCCAACGCAGGTTTTTGTTCACACTGGCACATTTTGTAAGCAGTTCATTTTATTTTGGTTGTCTCAAGTGAGAAATAACCTGGCCTTGGCAGTATGACGAATCCTGTTTTCACACATTTTCTTGTGCAGGCTCCTTGGAGACTCTGTTTATTTGGGAAAGGCCCCTGTGTCTCAGGCCTTCACATCCTCCCAGTGTGAGGGCCTTCCAGGAAGGTTCTGGATGTCTCCATCTCAAGTTAGTTCTGCAGACATATCATGATGCTGGAGGTCCACCTCTAATCCTCTTTTTTTTTGGTACCGAGGATTGAACTCAGGGGCACTCACTCACCGAGCCACATCTCCAGGCCTATTTTGAGTTTTTTATTTAGAAACAGGGTCTCACTGAGTTGCTTAGTGCCTCGCCGTTGCTGAGGCTGGCTTTGAACTCGTGATCCTCCTGTCTCAGCCTCCCGAGCTGCTGAGATTACAGGTGTATGCCACTGCACTGGCCCTCCAGTCCTCTTTAAATTCCAAGTCTCATCGCCCCTTGAGAGGCACCTGGACAGTTCCAAGCTTGTGCCTCTTCCCTTGTCTGACCACAGTCCTGTTGGTCCACGCTGAACAGCGAGCAGCCTAGAACGTTCTGGGAGGTCCAAGTTGTCGGCACTCATGAATTATCCAGCCCTTCAATTTATTTGTAGAATCTTGTTCTTCAAGAATTGGTTTCATGAAAGTTTGCGAGGGTCTTTGAGAACCGACACAGCACACGTAGTAGGTGTTATAAAATCCAAGACGGCTTTCCCATGTCATTCCCTATCTAACCGTTGCCAGTTTCTTGGTTCCTTCCTCATTGAAAACTGGTGTATTAGATGGTCTAGAAGGCAGGTAGGTGGTTTTTCTGGTCTCTTAATAAACGGCTCCATGAAGCTCCACATCATGACTGTTTTATTTAAATTATATTCCCAACACATGATGCTGTCCTGGGACAGAGAAGATGCTCAGTAAATGTTTGCTAAGTGGTGAAGCTTGACCGAGAGGTGAGCAGGTGAGCGGGGGACTTTCCCCCGAGATGACCAAGCAGAGGCTCTTGGGTTTGGCACATCAGCTGATTCCTAGCGATGTGACGGCAGGTAAATGCCTTTCCTGACCTTCTGTATTTCAGCCACTAAAAGATTCCCTGTGAATTTAGTGCTTGGCATAGCAAGTGGGCAAAAAAAAAGTCAGTATCTTCTCTCTTTCCTTGGAGATTCCACAGTGCCTACAATCATGGGCAGATCATTGGGTATTTAGTAAATACTGTTTGGCCATGAGATGCTTGGTGGGCACACAGGTTGTGGGCTTTCTATTCCTGGTTGAGAGCAAGCTGTG
Organism: Geosciurus inauris; assembly: GCA_004024805.1. NCBI lineage: Eukaryota > Metazoa > Chordata > Mammalia > Rodentia > Sciuridae > Geosciurus > Geosciurus inauris. The sequence continues at coordinate 35,310 of PVHX01008240.1, read as the reverse complement.
AGGTCTATGCCTGAGTCAAGAATTGGGAAAGGCATGGAGGGGTCAGGGAGCCAGAATGGGGAAGTCGGTAGGGTCTGTGTGTTCTGCCACGTGCGTGTGCCTGTGTGTGCACACATGGGTGTGGGTAGAAGAACACAAGGAAGGAACTTTGAACGCCATCAAAGGCCACAGATTCCAGGTTAGAAAGTTTGAGTTTAGAGTCACCTAGGCATCCAGCAGCCCCTGGAAGTTCACAAGGAGGAGGAGCGAGGAGGGGCTCCTTTAGCATCTCAGGAAGGGCAGACTTGAACAGCGGGGGGCTGTGGGGGCTGATCTGGCAATCCAGGAAGGGGGGGGGATTAGCAGGTTTTCAGTAAACCACGTTGACATGGGAAGGTAAGGAAAGCAGGTTTTTAAGACACCTTGGATCCATAAGTGGAGAAATGTTCATTGAATACAGAGCAGGAGAGGAAGAGTCTGAATTTGTTTTTGTTTGTCCTTTTGAAATTACAAATGTGATTTTTTTCCATTGCAAAAACATATATAGCCCCATTGCAGGATGCAATTAGAATACAGGAGGGAAAAGACTCACCCATAGTCCTGGAGCTAGGGCATCACCATGACTGTGTTCTAGGACGCCCAGTCCAGGGCCTCAGGAGAAACAAGTCTGCTGAGTTCATGATGCAGACACAGGAGAGGGTCAGGAATGCAAGAGAGAGGCACTGCTGAAGCCTATTTGCTTATTTGATTCATCCACCATGAGGGAGGCCTGAGTCGCCAAGCCCACACTGATTTGGAAAAGTCCAGTCTGTATGCAACTCTGGACATCAGTGACGTCAGGTGACATCAGTGACGTCAGGTGGCTTCAGCATGGCCACAGCGTGCTCTTTTGTCCTCCTACAATGAGCCACTTAGCTCCTTTTGCATTGGCCATCTGTTTCTTATTGCATTGGATCATCTTTCGGGGGACACCTGTCCCTCGTGGTGACATCCTGGCAAGCTGAGTTCTCTCTGATTACATACAAGTCAGTCCATCCACGGGACACCTTGTCCTTTTCCAGTTAGTACTGTGAGTTGGTTCACCAGCCCGTTGGTTAGTTGGTCAGCTGGTTAACCAGGCTTTGGACAGGCAGACAGAGCCAGCTTCTACTGCATGAGCTCACTGACAAAAGGGTCCATCCGTCAACCAGGGGTCTATTGGCTGGCCACTAGTCCGTCCGTCCATCTGTGGGTGGTCCATCCGTTTGCTGGTATGTCAGTCACTCCACGGGCTCTGCCATCAGTGATTATTTCACCAATCTGTCGGCTGGGTGGCCAGGCTCTCCCTGGGCATGTTGACTCTCCTCAGCCACTTGGTTGGCTGCAGTGAGCTGGAGGGCCACACCCCTGGTGACACCACCCTGGTGACCTCAGTCCTCACCTGAGAGGGGAGGGAGTGGAGGGAGAAGCTCATTTCCTCCCTGGAAATGTCCCTTGAAGTGTTCTGTCAGTCCCTGGAAACTTCAGATCAAAAGCTATTTGTGAAGTTCCAGGTTCCCAAGTCTTAGCAGCCAACCTGGGTTCACTCACTCTCTGTCTTTAAAAACCCAGAGCCTTGGTGCCCCTCCCTGCCTGCTCCCTCCCTGCGGCCCCCCTGCTCTGCTCGCTGGGGGACGGGTTTTCAGGAACACATGACTTCAACTGTCCTTGATGCCAAGTGGAGGGGCCAGGGTTCATGCAGGGACGAGTCACCTGCTTGGTGAGGAGATTTGTGGACCCCAGACAAAAGCTTGACCCCAAGAATGAGGCAGTCACCCAGCCTGTGGCCTTTGTCCACTTGGAGGCTACACCTCAAGGAATTGGAAGGAAGATTCCCCAGAGCTCTGGCTAAGGCAGCTGAAGAGCTGTTTTCCTGCGGGGTTTCCTTTCTTTCCTGGTGTGTGGGGGGATGCGGCTGTTTAACGGTCAGAGCAGATTTTCAAGGGCCTGAGAGAGAGAGCAAGCAGCAGGCTGGGCGCCAGGGCCCTGGGTTCCCAACCCACCCACTGCCAAGAGCAGGGACAGGGTGTCCTCCACACCTCCAGCCTCCCACCGAGCCACTCTTTCCAGGTCCCTAACTTCCCCACCTTCCCCGCCTCACCCCGCCTGGCCTCCGCTAGTGCTCATCAACAAGTCTCCAAATCAGGGCTGACCCTGTGCAGGGGACTGAGCTGTGGAGTTTAAGTCCAACCACAGGTTTACCAAGAGCTCTCTGGGGTCAGGGCGTCCTGCTCGCTCCTTTAGAGAGGAGCACATGTTACATGTGCATTCCCTATTACACACATTATTACCTGTACCCATTATTACACATGCATTGTGGTTACACTAATTAGTACACACACTCATTATTATACAGTCATTATTACACACTCATTATTACACGCATGCATTACTATGCCCATTCATTATCACATGAACTTATTATTACAGGTATGCGTTATTACACGCACATTATTACACATACTCATGATTACACACACATTATTCATGCATTGCTACCTGCTTTCTTATCTTTGCACACCTTATTACATGCACTCACTATTACACATGTACCCATTATTACACACACTTGTTATTACATAGATCTTTATTACGTCCACTCATTATTACATGTATGCATTATTACACACACATCACACTGTGAGTATTACACACATTCATTATCACATGCACACATTATATACACTCATTATTACATCATTATTTCACACATTATTATACTGACTCATAACACGCACGCATTATTACACACACTCGTTAATGCACGTGAATTCATTATCACACACACATTTCTACCCACACTCATTATTTCATTTCTTGTGCTCATTATCACACACATTCATTTTCTCAAGTCACATGTGCCACTATGTGGACGGAATGCCTACCCTTTGCCGGCCTCTCCTTCAGAGCTCACTGATGGCAAGCGACAGGCCCCAGGGCTGGCTGGCGGTACTGGAAAAGCAACCATTGGAAGGACTCCGCGGAAGGTCCATGGGGTGCGGGAAGAGCAGACTGAGAAAAGAGGCGTGCCTGGGCTACAGGGACCACAGCAGCCACTCGCAGCAGGCTTTCTGGAAACATCCGCTCCTGCGTTGAGGAGTGTCTTCTGACCCCCTCTTTGCCCTGTGGTGTCCAGACCCAAGGCCCGCAGGGAGCTCGCTCAGACTGGCCCACCCACCCCCACAGTGCCGGCCTCCAAGCCAAAGGCTTTGGTGGCGAGCCCGCCTCTGGGCTTGTGGGTTCCCCAGACTGCGTGGGAGCGCCCGTGCTCTGAGAGGATGGGAGGGTAAACATGGAGCGTGGCCTCCAGTTACCTATGGTTCATTGCAACCTCTGGATTCTGAAGGTCAAGCCCGGGACCAAGGGAACCCCCGGCGATGCTTCTTTGGGATTCAGGCTCCGTGTTGACAGAGGACGTCAGCAGGGGACAGCGCCGAGTCCAGGTGTGCAGCTGTTCTGCCCAGGGTCTCGGTCGCTGCCTGGGGTCTTTCCTCCAGACCCCCTCGCTCCCTCTCAGGTATGCATGGGGTGGGGCAACCCCTCGGGGGGCTCAGCTGTGATTCGGCTAAGGCTTTCCAGGCCACTGGGGCTGGAGGGTGGGGGACCCAGGCTACCAGGCTCCCAAACCAGAGCTCTTGTCACTGTGGGTCCCGAGCCTTCAGGGAACACCGCCACGTGTGTCCTCAAGTCCTCAGGGACACACGGGTGGGGAACCCTAGGTGGAGCCCTCCCAGACCAGGCTCTCGACTGGGCCTCAGCTCAACTTCCCAGCCAAGGCCTCAGAGGTTTCATTTATGAAATGGGCCTCAAGTCCTCCCTTCAGTGCCTCTGGTGGGAGGAGCAAACTGATGCTTGTGGAGAAGCTCTTGGAAGGTCCCAGCCCTGTGCCCAGAGGCTGCGAATGGTGGACCAGGATGTGCTGTGTAGAAAGCAGCCAGACTGGCTGTCCACAGACTGGAGGAAGGTCTCTGGATGGCGGAGAGCAGAGGGAGGAGCTGTCATGAGGCAGAGGAGGCTCCCCAGGGAGTCTGGAGATGGTCCTTGCCTTTGCAGAGCCAGTAGGCGGGAGGGAGCCAGCTGCATGGCCTCTGTGAGGGGAGTCCAGCCTAGGGATCACTCCTTTCACCAGTCCTCAGAGGTCAATGTCCTCCTCATGTCACACCAGGGAGCCTGTGTGTCCACACCCAGGGGTGCCTGTCGCAGGGCACCAAGTGGATGGGGAGTAGGACTGTCTCAACTTACAGGGAGACTGGACATGCCTTGGAGCGGGTATGGTGCAGAAGAAAGAAGGAGTCCCTGACATGGGAATGGAGGAGGAGCGAGGAGGTCCCTGGGTGTCACAGTCAGCCTTGTGTCACTATAAGGAAATACCTGACACAAGATACTCATAACGAAAAAGAGGTTGATTTAGCTGATGGTTTGGGAGGTTTTGAGGGCACGGTGCCTGCACTGGCTCAGTTCTCAGGAGGACCCACGGTGGATGGATGGCAACGGGGGGAATGTGTGCCAGGACCTTTGTATCTCAGGGCAGGAGGCAGAGAGGACTAGAGGGGGCTAAACTCAGCCTTCTCTAAGTGCCCTCTCGGGAGAACTACCTCCCAAGGGTACACTCCTAAGGACTGCCTGCAGCTCCTACCTCTCAAACTTCCACCACCGTCCAATTGTGCCACCCTGCGGACCAAGAGTTTTATCACAGTGGACCCTTGGTGTGTAAATAAACAACTGTGCACTTTTGCATTACCCATGATGGGCAGAACTCAGGAGAAGCATTCCTAAGAACTCAAGAACGGTGGGCTGATGTGAGAAATCCCAAGAAATGTACAGGAGTGACTCTGGGATCTGTCCCCAGCCCAAGGTCTTAGCTTCACATCTGGGTTCTAGCATAGGCTGTCAGCAGAACAGAGAGTTCTGTAGCACCCTGGGGTCCAGGCAGCTGCTGGAGGACTCGGGGAAAGGGGAGTATCCTCACTGTCCACAGGCCTCCGTGCAACTCCAGTGTCCAGAGGTTTAGGGGCAGTTGCTGCCGGAGGACGGCAGCCGCGGGTGTTCTAGAGGGGGTGTGTTCATGGGCACACATGGGTCTTCCTGGGGCCCTTTGGGTGGGAGGAGTGTTTTGCCAGTTGCTCTGGAGGAAAATTCAGTTTATATGGCAGCTTGTATCGACGATGCACTACACATTGGGCTTCCCCCACTATCTTCTCCACAATGCTTTCCCTAACTATCTTTACTTTTGTCTATTTCTCTTTTCTTATATTCTATCTACCCATTCACCAGTCCCTCTACCTGTTGGCAAAAAATAAACAAGCAAAAAACCAAAAATATTTAGTGGTGATACATTGTAGCTCGTGAACCCATTCCTTGGAGATGGAAGTTTGTACTGTTTTTGGTTTTTACTATTATACACAATATTGCAATGAACATCCACACACATGCCTTGGAAAATATTTACTGAGCACCTACTTGATACCAGATTTACTCTGTCCTTGGTAATACTAGTTTGATTTTTAATGAACATGTCTTGAGGTTCCAACCTTTGCAAACTACTGAACGGTCAGGACTTTGTCTCCTCCATTCTCCATCCTTTGTAGCCAGCTCTCAAGATTTGGAGCTGTTTTACTTTTTCAAAGCTTTGGCATTTGCTTGGCTGTCTGTGCTTTAGTTTCTGTCTGCAGCCTCATCACAGGCTGGAAGTTAGCTAGGGGAGTTGGGAGAGGGATATATGAAGCAGAGGCCGTGGCCATGGACCAGAGCTGGGCTCTCGCTTTCTGTCTCTGAGCACGTAGGAGCAGAGGCCAAGAACCTTGGCATAGTGCTGCTACTGAGCCCAAAGCTGCAGCCGCACCTGACAGCTCCCGCCTGGCCACCTGCTCTGCCCCTCAGGCCTCCATGCCTGGCCTGTGCTGTTTTCTTGGCTCAGAAGGTCCCTCCCTTGCTCTGGCGTCTGTTCAAATGCCAACTCCAAAGGTGTTTCCTGCTAGGCGGGATCCAGAATCTCACACATGTCCCTTGCACCTTGTCCTGTGTTACAATGGCCCGTTCCCCGACCACTCGGTGAGTTCCATGGTGCAGGCTCTGTCTCCTGTGCTTGGATGGCAAACAGGCTGGGCTCTGATCTATCAGGAGTGACTGCCTTGGGTGATGTGCTTGGAGCAGCACCTTCAATCTGATGTAATGTGAGACATGTGTCATTTAAGAGTTTCCAGTAGTTGCGTCCAAAAACAGGTAAATCAATGTTCATAATATGTATTTTAACATGACACATCCAAATATTGTCATTTCATCCTACGACCAATGCAAACACATTGCATTACTGACGACACCTTTTCCATTCTTTCTCCATATGGAGCCTGAAAACCCAGCCCATCTACGACACTCATAGCTGGATTCTATGGCTTGTCTTTCCTCAGAAATACTTGACATTTATTTAGGTTTAAGCACTAGACACACATCCCCAAGTTTTCCCAAACATATGTGCAAGTTTTACAATACCCAAATTATCAGTTGTTAAGTTAAAATTAAAGTAAAAAATTAAGAATTCAGTTTCTTACAGCACAAGGCTGATTTCATGGGGGCAAGACCCCCATGAGGCCACTGACCACAGGATTGGAGGGCAGCTGCAGAGAGATTTGGAAACCAGCACTGTGATCAACCAGCGTTGGATACCTAACCGGGGAGTGGGTATCATCTGGCTGGTATTTGTCGTCCAGGTTCAGGTGTATCTTTCTCCCCAGCTCCTGGCGGGACCCACGGCCCTTGTGGTGAACGCCTGCTCGGAGCTCAGCCAGGCCATGGTGCTCCCAGCAAGCTGGGGTGCTCAGCGTTCTCACTGAGAGGGGCACGTGGTGGCAGGGAGACCCCAAGACTGAAAAGTGGAGTGACAGGATCAGGCAGGAGGTGGCTCTGCTGTGGGCTGAGGAGGAGCGCAGAGGTCATGCGCCTGGAGTGGGCCAGGCAGCAGGAAGCGCTGCAGTCACAAGGGCGGTGAGAGCCCAGGCAGGACGCTCTGGCTGCTTCCACTCTTGGAAGGAAAGTCCTGAGAACCGGTGCTGGTTCCAGGTCTGGGGAAGGGCTCCTCTCCCTCGAGGGAGGAGCTGTATTGTTGCTACGTTTTCCTGCTATTATGGCTCATTGACCTCACGAGGAAGAAGGAGTTAGAATGAGCAAGAAGCAGTGGAAAGAACAGGGCCCCAGGGTCAGCAGCTTTCCAGGCTCAGCTGAGAGGCCAAGTGACCTCACCCGCCATAGCTCAGCACGCTCACAGGGGGACTGTCAGGAGGCCCGTGTGGTGTTGCATGGGGCGGGGAACTGGGGGGTGGCTGGAGTTGCATGTGGCATCCCAACTACACTGTCTCTCAGGGCATCCACCTGTTGTCACGGCAGGGCCTTCCGTGAAGGCTGCTGTGGGGTCAGGACGGTCCCTCCCATGGGGACGGCGGCACTGTATTTTAAATGAAGTAAGAGGGCTGGAGACCTTGCATGCTACCCCAGAACAGGGCACCTTATGGGCATCCCTTGGGGGACAGTGTTCCTGGGGAGACTTCTCCCTCCAGAGCGAGGAGACAGTGGGGTCTGGCGGAATGGTCCTGCGGGTGCCTGGTTGGAGGCATCTCCAACAGCTCCTGGTGCTGCAGGGACATTCAGAGGGAGATGACTGCACCGTGGGAGCTGTGGCTTCATCAGTGCATTGACTGGGTGTGACCGTGGGCAGGTGGGACGTGGCTGGAGGAGGTGGGTCACTGGGGGAGTGCCTTGGAAGGGTGCACCTTCCCTCTGGCCCCTTCCTTCTCCCTCACTGCCTTGAGGGGAGCAGCTTTCGTCTGCTGAGCCCTTCCCCCAGTACGTGCGGCCTCACCCTGGACCAGAGCGGTGGACTGAGACCTCTGATCCTGTGAGCCCAGGCAGATTTTTCCTTCACTGCATTATTCCTGTCAGCCTACAAGGTCTGACCCAACCACCAGCTCCACATTTACTCACTGCGCCTCAGTTTCCTTGCCTGTGAAATGGGGTCAACACTGTTTCCTCCTCACCAAAACTAATGTTGCATTCTTTTTTTTTTTGAGGTGGGTTTCAATCTGTTGCCCAGGCTACTCTTCTTAAAAAAATTTTTTTTAGTTGTCAATGAACACAATACCTTTTATTTTATTAATTTATTTTTTATGTGGTGCTGAGGATTGAACCCAGTGCTTCGTGTATGCTGGGCAAGTGCTCCGCCACTGAGCCACAGCCCCAGGCTGCACCATTTGTTTTCATTATCTTATGGGAGGAAGTGTGGTCTTGGGTTCCCATGTGGCCCACCAGGCCCTCTCCTCTCGTCAGCAGGGTGGGGACGGTGAGAAGGGAAGGGGTGCCCACTGTGTGTGACCAGGTCCTTTTGGGCTCTGACAGGATTCTTTGGTATGGGGAAGGCATCACAGATTGGCCCCATCCACAGGCTGCTGCTCGCAGGTGTAGTGGGGTGACTGGGCAAAGCTGGGCAGTGGGGTGACTGGGCAAAGCTGGGCAGTGGGGTGACTGGTCAAAGCTGGCTCCAGGCACATACCAGGGGCTGTGTGCTCGGCTTGGCAGCTTTACCAACAGCGTGGCTGGCGGATTAGATAAATGACTTCCCAGTGTGCGGGCTGAGGACCGGTGGCATCACAGTCACTTGGGAAGGGTTTTTCAAAGTACGGATTCCCAGGCCCTTGTCCAGACCCACGAACTTGGATCTCGGATATGGATTCAAAAGCATGGGGTTATGAGGCAGCGTAGGGCCTGGGGACCACAGTTCTCAGCTCTGAAGCAGAGTTGGTATGAAAACAGAACAAACCCGGGGATGTCATGTAAGAGAGACAGACTGTTCCCCACAGGAATCAGCTGTAGCAACAGGTGCCCTACTCCATGGCTGATGTGCCGCAGAGACGTGGCAGGGCTCATGGTTGTGAGGACCTCCTCTTCCAGCCACACCTTTTCTTTCTTCAAGCCTTAACCAAATGTCACGGTCAAGGATGTAGCCTCTGGTTATGAGCCTGGAGCTGGCTCTGCCCAGGTGTCCTGGTGTGTATCACTGTGTACGAAGCCCTCTCTTTTTTTTCCAGCTTTTTAAAACTTTTTTATTTTTCCCCTTTACGCAAAACAAAGAAGAATTGAAAAAATACAGGATTGAAACTGCTAAAGTAGTTAATTCATAGAACGTATTAAAAAAAACAGATAAGAAAACAGGCTTATTTACAATAAGAAAACATGTAAAATTAAAGTAGTTGTCATAAGAAACATTAAAAAAACAAAATCAAACATACACTACAATGGGTGCCACTGTTTGCAGCAATATATTGAAGGGGAGAAAACAACACTTATTTCGAAACAGATATACCACAAGGAACAAGTTTACTTGTTGAATTTATTGCTTCAGTGCAATAAATTCACAAAACTACAGTAGAGCTAGTTAATCAGTTTAAGAATTGTTCCCAAATATGTCACATTTATGGCCCTCAAAGGTTTATTCCTACAGATTTCAACTGCTCTAAATTTCTAGCTACTGAGAAGGAAAAAACAAGCTTTCCAAAGAGTCACAAAATCTATGTAGACCAGAGGCCAGCTATCACTACATGTCTGCTCTCACCAATAGCCCTTGAATTTTTCAAAGAAATATTGAACGAAAAAAGTCATCAGTGTAGTCACTTTCTTCAATGCCAAACTGAGGAGTACCAAGTAATGGCCATTATTACCAAAGGAGGGAATTTTGAGGCTTACCCTTGAAGGCTTTCTCTGGTCTTCAAAATCAGATTATTTTCTTCTCTACTGTAATGAATTTTGACTAAACACAGGAAGACTTTTGTCTTTGTTTAGCTGGTCATGGAGTAAAGGTCACAGACACAGGTCTTAACCTACTGTGTACTTTAAGTCAGCTAAAAACCTGAAATGCTAAGTACGCTAAAAATCTTAAATCCAATCTTTTGGACTCTGCTGTTAAAAAGGCTTAAGGAACTTGAAGTAGTGCAGGGAAATAGGCTCCAAACCTGTCACATTCCCTGCGGAACAAAGAATCAATGTTTCCTAGAAATGGCTAAGTTTTGCACAAGGGAGAAACCTATACAAACTAGGGCATGGAATCAGTTTCATTTTATTCTATGGGGATTCTTCTCCCATGGAAACAAACAAACAAACAAACAAACAAAAAACTCCAGCACAAGGAACCAATCTTAATTGGTCTCTTCATCAGAAGTGGTAAACTTGGTCTCTATATTCATGAAGCCAGACAGTTTTTCTAAGCAACTGTGGAAGCAGACAGTAGATCCAGCTGCACGAAGCCCTCTTGAACTGCATCCTTAGAGAGGAAAACAGGTAGCAGGTGTCATGTCGTATTCAAACCAACCTAACTAGGAATCCCAGAGCCAGAGGCGCTGCTGAGCACACAGGAGACACGCACTGTTTGTGACATCAAAACAGCAGACACGGCTGCCCATCATGGGTAATGCATAAGCACCTGGTTGTTTATTTACACAGTGAGCGCTATTTGGTGGTTCAAATTGGTGCAAGATATGCATGTGTCTCAATAGATATAATCCACAAAAAAGCAAGTTACAGAAGTCTATCTATCACATGATATTTATCTAAAGTGTAAAAACACAATAGCTCCATATATAGTTTGTGGTGACCTCATGCATAGAAAAAAGTGTTAAATCTTTGTGGAAATTCTGCACGCCATTTTTAAGTTAATCCCTAGGAGGGAAGGATTGCGGGTCTCTAGAAGGATCTGGAACAAATAATGGCAGGTATCAGCATCTGCTAAACCTTGGTGGTGGATTGATGGGTGTTGCATTATTTTTGAACTTTTAGGTCTGTTTGAAATGCTTTATAATAAAAGTGAAGCAGAGATGTAGGAGTCTAGGTAGACTAGCAAGGCCAGAGGGGAGTCCTTGGGGATTTGGGACTTGTTGTGGGTCTGGTTTGGAAGTTGGTGAGGAGAACATTTGAGAACACCCTGTGTGTTGCCCTGAGGCTGAAGTCTTTGCCTTTTCACCTGGGTATCTGACCCCTTCACATTCAGTGCATGGCTGACAGGGTGGGTCTTGCTCTTCCTGCCTCCACACAGCCAGCATGACAACATTTAGGTCAGTGGTTCTTCCAGAGCAGATGAAAGGGGAGGGGGGCCTCACAAACGCCTGCCTGTACCACAATGCAAGCAAGACATGCTCTGCACGTGCATAGGAACCTTACCAGAAAATCTGGGGTCAGCGAAGGACCCTGTGCAGATGATCAGTCCCCAGCTCTTGGCAGTCCCCAGCCCTCAGAGAGAAGGGGAGCAGATCGGGCTGTCTTCCTCCAGCAGTGCACACTGAGTCACCACAGGGACCCCTGGAACACATTGTTGGAGGACACGCCACTTGGAGAGGTAAGGGAGACCCACCAGGAAGATTTGGAATCAGATGTCCAGTGATTCTGTTCCATCTGTCATCGCTGATTCTGCCTGTCTCTGAGGGAGGGCTCCTCTGGACCCACCCACTGCAGACCTGGAGTCGCCCAGCCCTGGTGCAGCACCCGCTGACATGCCCTGGCTCTGTGCCCTGTGTGGATTAGCCCATCACTGGAGCTCAGCCTCGCATCAGGAAGGAGGCCGCGCTTCCAACTGTAGCATGGTTTCCAAATGAAAGGGGCTGATGGGAACCGGGGACAGGACCCCAGGGTGTATGGTGGGTCCCTGACAGGCGCTCCTTGCCTTCTCCCATCCCCAGGGACTGACATACCATCTTGTGTTGCCCTTCCTGGAAGGGAGGGAACCCAAGTCCCTGCGAGTGGTTGGGGTGGGTCCCGTGGCCTCCTCATCACATGAGCCACAGGGCTATTGCTGCCGGTTGCATGTCAAGGAAGGCAGGGGGTTCTGGCCACTCAGGGGAAGGGAGGACCCTTCTCTTTCACTCCCAGCCCCCATGAGGGGTGTGAGCTGGCCCTCCAGCTGCTGCCAGCTCTGCGGAGCCGTAGCATGCCGAGGCCTGGCCAGGCCGGTTGCACGCTCCATGTGCCCTGGCCCCCATACACCATTTGTCGAGCAGCAGAACAGAATTTCCTCATAAATAAACAAGATCTTGGGTTTCACATCGGGGAGGCGATGACAGAAGAGGGCCTGGGGCTCCCGACGTTATCTGCACCCGGGCCTGCCAACTCCTGGCCGCCTGAAGGGCCGAGGAGAGAGAGGAAGGAGCCGCTGGCCAAGAGCACATTTTTGGGTTGTGGAGTCACTGCCTGGCAGCTGGCCGCAGCTCCTCATTTCCCGCGACGTCCCTCACCCTGGCCACTGCGGCCTCTGGGGCTCGGCATCTACCAGAACCTCTACCCTGCTAAGTGCGGGCACCTGAGCTTCATTGCTAGGGAGATGGGTGACAGGGTGGCCAGGGCCTGGGTGATGCAGGACTGCAGGAGAAGGCATTGAGAAGTTTCCAGTCCAGATCACCTGTCCTGTTCTGTCCTGTCCTGTCCTGAGTGAATTCTCTGCCCAGCTCCTCATTGGGGCTTGCTCCATGTCGTCACACACCTGGTGCCGGCTGAGGAGAAAATCAAGGTGACCTCAGCAGAGAAGAGCTCAGTTCCCAGCACTGGGGGAATGGAGCATGTGGTCCACAGCTACCAGGATGGGCCACTGCTCCGCTTGTGCACTGACGGGGTGAGTCATGTACACATCATGTGGAACAAAAGAAACCAGGCACCAAAGACACCTACCACGTGACTCCACTTACACAGTACAAAAGAGGACCCAGGTCATCTACGATAGTGAAAGTCGGCACAGAGGGCCCCGTGAAAAGATCTGAAACAAAGGCTCAGAAAGGTGAGGTGGCCAGCCAGGGTCACAGCCAGGAAGTGGACACTGGGATAGAAACCCAAGTCTGGCAGAGCCCTTTGAGGGTCCTCTAGGGGACCCTCCATCTGCAGGTCAGAAAATGAGCTGGGAGGACAACAGTCTCCAGTCCCATCCTGGCGATGCCCAGGCCCCCTGGGAGGCCAGGCCGGATCCTCCCCACCCTTGGAAACTCATGTCAGCCACTGACAGCTGTATTCCACTGCCGGCCACAGCGGCCACTGAGGCCCTTGTTCCCCAAGCTGAATGTTCCACCACTTTTTCCTGGCAGCTGGGCCTGACGGCCGCTCAGGAAAGCTACTGTACTTGCGAGAGAAGTGAGGTCAGTGCGTGTTTCCATTTACTCGGAGAAGGAAAACAAAAACAAACAGCTCGCTACTGAATGTGCTTTTTATTCCGCGGGATCCATCCCCAGAAGGCTTAATTTATGGTTCACCCATGTGTCTTGGGCATATTTACCAGAGGACACTGTGGGGAAGCCTGGAGGAGCTGGCGGCTCTGGCTGGGTCCTGACAGGAACTTTGGGCCCCCTAGCAGCAAAGGGGCCACAGAATGGCAGAGCGGAGGGTGGCCCAGGGCCACAGGAGTGGAGTGGGGCTGGGGGCCCGTGGAGATGGCTGTTGGTGCCTCTGCTTTGCCCAGGCTCCTCTGCTTGCCCAGAACTCCCTTCCCTGCACTCCCAACCCACAAGCTCCTACTCATGCTTCAAAGCCAAATTCAGCCTTCCCTGAATGCTGTGGGCAGAGCCGGCCCTTTTATCATGGGACGGGCCACTTGGGATGGCCCCCTCTGGACAGTGAGCTCCTGGAGACAGGGACCCCGGCAGAACACCTCTGTAAGCACCTCACAGGCCCAGGAGCACCGTGAGGGATGCACAGGCAGCAGAGAGTGAGCCGAGGTGCGGACAGTGGACTATGCAATGAGGGACCCAGTGGGGCCTGGGATCTGGAGGACACAAGCAGCAGTCCGTCAGGTCACCCATGGGGCCCGTGTGACATCTGGGTCCCGGTGCTGGTAGTGTGACTTAATGGTCAGAAGACAGCACGGCTGAGAGAGGGACAGCCCCAAACCGCCCTCCTGATGGGGCTCCCTCCCCCAAACCAGGTGGAGCCCCAACAGGTGCGCGGCTGGCTCGGCTCACCCTGACTCGACACCCCATATTCTCATTCCCCCAACCTCACATGCACCCCAACGCTCTCTGCTTCCTGCCTCTGGACCCCGGAGGTCTACGCTCTGTTTGCTGCTGCTTTCTGGGCACGTGGCCAACCCCCCTCGGGATGCTACCCCCCTTGGTTCTCTTATCTATGGAATGGGTCACAAATGAGACCTGTGCATTCCTTCCGTCCACTGATTCTGTTTGGTCTTTTCCTCTCCTGACTGTGAAGTCCCCCCACTGCCCTGACCTTCCCCAGCCAAGGGCTGTCCACCCCTGGAGTCTTAGTGGCCACTGACCAGACCTGTCCTAAGCTTGTGTGTCTGTAGCAGCCTGGTGACCTTCACAACGTATGGCTTGGGTCAGGCAGGTGTCAGCTGGCTGCCCGCCCCTTTCCCTGGCCCCCTCCAGCGGAGAAGGGCCGGGAAACTTGACTTCATTTATTTTCATACCCAAGGAGGGTGGAGGGGTAGGACCGGCCAGGAGGGCAGGAAAGGGTGTTGGGAACCTGGGGCCCCTCTGTCCCCTGGTTGCTGGATCTGTCTCTGACGACCCAGTAGAGCTGCAGCTTCTCAAAACTGGCTGAGAATCTCCTGGTGAGAAGGCAGTCCTGGGTGAGATGGGGTGGGGCACTGCGGGGACTGGGAGCCATGCTGGCCACTCACAGTGGACCGAGCTCCCTCTTCTCCTCTCCCTCCCTGGCGAGTTGCATCGCTGGGACCTGAGAGGACGTCACCTATAAATTGCTCTCCTTCACAGACAGCGCGTTTTTCTTTATGAATCATGCAGGATCCGTCTCCGGCCTCAGCGTGTGTAAAACAACAAATCAGGAGAAGTTTGACTTGACCCAAGCAGGGAAATTTCCATCCATCACCGAGGAAAATGTCGGTACAGCAGGGAAGGCACAGCGCCGGTGACAGGCCAAGGGACAGGGGACAGCAGGGGACCGGCCTGGGCTCTACCAGGCTCCAGAGGGGAACGTGGTGCTACAGAGGCAGCAGCAGATGTCAGGGGCGCCGGGGCCTGGGGTGGCCGCGAATGCCTGGCCTCTGTGCTGGTGCTCCCCAGGCTACCTGGATGCAGAGCTGCCTTCCTACCTTAGGGATCCCCTTGTGGCCCGCCAGGCCAGCTGCGTTCCTCCGCACCTCTGCGTCTTTGCACTTTGCATATGCTGTTCCACGGCCTCAAACAACATCCTTCCCTTCCAAAACCTGACTCGTGGGCACGCCCACAGCGCCGTTCCCCAGCCCCCGCTGACCGTGACTTCCTGGCTGCCATCACTCTGGTCAGTGAAAGAGATACGGGGGCCTGCATTGAATAGTCAGCCTGGGGGTCCCCCGGGTCAGCCCGGACCACCAGGCTGACTATTCAGTGCAGGCCCCCGTATCTCCACGTGGCTGCCCATGAGGGCAAGGCTATTGCTGTGTGCCAGCACTTGGCACATAGTAGGTGCTCAGTGGAGACCTGTTAGGCCGATCCCAGCTTCTCTGTGCAGGGGTTGGCATAGGGTGTGTGTCTGGTGTCTGGGGAATGTCCCATACGCTTAGCAGCCTGGTACCCGAGAGGCCCCACTCAGGGTCAAGGCAGAGCGCAGGCTAATGACCGTGAGATGGACATGATGGCTTGGTAGCCAGGGGTCGGCGTGTGAGGCGGGTTTCTCCCTACCGCCTACTTCAGCTCAGGAAACCCTGACCTAGTCATGGCCAGTTGGCCTTGCTCACCACTTGGCCCCTCGTCTGGGTCCAGCCTGTCCTCACGAGTTACTAACCCTCACCTGGGTCCCCGGTGAGCTGGCCACACCACCATACAGCTCAAGGAGCAGGTTCCCCGTGGACACAGCGTCTAGATCCCCCTCTGAGTCTCTAAGGCAGAGACAGCACGCGGCCCCCAGCCAACACTTGGTGCCCCTCCCACCTCTCTCTCCACACCACAGCCTCTGTCCTGACCTCAGGGCGAGCACTGGCTTGAGGAAGAGGAGGAAGCACGGGAAACGAGAGGCACCACGGTGGACGATGAGGTGAACCTGGGGGGGTGCTGCTGCATGTAGACCCTCTTCTGGAATATTCCACGCTCATCGTCAGCCAGGTGGTGCAGAGCTCTGCTGTGAAGCTTCATGTCCGCAGAGCAGGGTCCTGGCCTGGCGTGCCACAGCTTTCCCCCTGGCCTTGCAGGGGTCCTCTACTTCTTGTGTTTTTGAAAAATAGTAAGGAGAGCTACTGTTTATTGGTAGATTTCTCATGCCATTTTTCTGATGTAGATCTCTGCTCAGGAGGTGACTTCATCAAGATCACAGGGTGACCAAGAGGCAGAGGCAGAATTTCCTTCCTAATGGTAACTGGTAACTGGGGGGGAGGAGGCTGGGGAGCAGCATCTCTAAAGGACACCTTCTCTGGGGAACAGGCACAGCCAGTCTCTGCCTGTCCTCTGGGAGCCTAACAGGCCTTGGTGGACCGGCCTAGAGGCCCCTGTGCTGACCGCCACTCCACCCCCTATGGTGGCTACCATTCCTTGTTCTCTGTCTCTCTGTAGGAGCCAGTCCAGGAGGGACACCGAGCAGGCACTGATGTCCTACAGGGGAACAGTTTGAAGGATGCATGGAGGCAGGGGTTGGAGTCCTGGCCTTTGGTCCCTGGCCCCCTCCCTGGGCAGTGGCATCTGAGATGAACCTTTTCTTGACACCCTGTCTTCTGTATTTCAAAGTCATTTTCAGTAATAATTAAATAATAATAAGTCATAATCACTGTCTTCTCCTTTTATTCTTTAGTTGTGATCATCGACAATGGAAATAACTTTGATTTGAAATCTAGCATTCAATAGGTAAGCTCTATCGTGCACAAACGGAAATTTGCACCTAAAAGACATACAGCTTGTCGTTTGTGCAGTTTCCTGTTTTCATGTTAAACTTGAAGTGTCACAAAGAATGACCACACTGGGGCAATGTGAGGCCTGTGTTTCTTTTTCACAGTCACCGTGTGGCCACTGAGATGTTACAGCTGATCTAGCCACAGAGTGTGTATCATGCCACGAGAGTCACTCCCGGGCCGCGGCTCTCCGGCAGCAAGCCCGAGGATTCAGGAAGATCGGGAACTTGGTCTCAAAATGAGCACCTGGAGCTGCAGGAGGCCGGTTTTCCAAACGACTTCCATGCAGAGTGCAATTCGTGATAAAAGAGAAGGAATAATATTGTGGTAATAGGAAGCTTATTATGTGTATGATTAGAACTCAGCACCAACAGCCGCCCCGAGCTCTTCAGAACTCAAGCCATCTTCAATCTGCCTCCAAGCTGTGGTTTGAATATAGTTTGTCTCCTCCAAAACTTATGTTGGCGCTTAACCCCTGTTCTGGTTTGGATGTGAAGTGTTCCCCAGAAGTTCACGTGTGAAACAACCCAAGAAGGTTTAGAGGAGAAATGGTTGGGTCAGGAGAGCCTCCATCCAATCAGTGAGTCAGTCCCCTGATGGGATGAACTGAGTGGTAACTGAAGGCAGGGGGGGCGTGGCTGGAGGAGGTGGGCTTTGGGGGCGTGGCTTCGGGTATATATTTTGTATCTGGAGAGTGGAGTCTCTCTGCTTGGTGATCTCAGGTGAGCTGCTTCCCTCCACCACACTCTTCTGCCATGATGCTCTGCCTCACCTCGAGCCCTGAGCAATGGAGCCTGCTGTCCGTGGTCTGAGACCTCTGCAACTGGGAGCCCCCAAGTAAACGTTTCCTCCTTTACAATTGTTCTGGTCCCATCTTTTAGTCACAGCAGCTAAAACAGCTGACTAAACCCCCATTGTGACATCTTGAGGGGTGTTTACAGGCGGCTTTGGAGAGGCAGTCAGGAAGGTCATCAGGGTGGGGTCTACGACTGAGTCCTGGTGGCTTCCTAAGAGGGAGAGATGAGGACACACACACACGCTCGCCAGCTCTGTGTGATGCCCTGAGACACCTGGTGACTCTGCCAGCAAGAAGGCTGTCACCAGATGGAGGTCCTTGATCTGAGGCCAGAACCATGAGCCAAAATAAACCTCTTTTCTTTATAACTTGTCCAGTCTGTGGTATTGTGTTATTAGCAACAGAATGTGGACTAAAATACCCTGCCTCTAGTCAGCCTCCAAGACACTGCTGTCAACTCTGTGCCCCGCCCCCTCCACTGCCTTGGGAAGCTCGGGTCTGCCAGGGTAGACAGGTCAGCAGGCAGCCTATTTCCACACAGCCTGAGAAGGGTTATGGGCCAGTCAGCCCAGCCTGGAGGAGCAAGGGAGAGCTCCTAAGGAGCGAGAGCTGAGCTGGAGAATCAGGAGGCCACGAGGCCAACTCTAGAAACCACAGTTACCCCTTGACCTTTATTGAGCACTTACTGTATGCCAGAGATTGTGTTAAGCATTTGGTTCTATTTCAACTCTTGGGAGTACACAGTTAGATTGATAAAATTTCATGATTGCTCCAGTTTGGACCCTGGAAGTCCCCCAAAGGCCTTTGTGTGGGAGGGTGATTTCCACCCCATGGCACTGTTGAGAGCTGGTGAACTTTCAGTAGGTGAGGACTAGCAGGAAGAAGTTAGGCCACTGGGACATGCCAGTGGAGAGGAGGACATCGGGCCCCTGGCCCCTTCCCGTCCTTCTCTCTGCTTTCCAGGTGCCCTGACGGGAGCAGCTTCCCCACCACCACAATCCCACCATGATGTTCTACTTCCCCACAGGCCTAAAACTATGGGGCCTGTTGATCATGGACTGAACCCTTTGAAACTGTCAGTCAAATAACCCTTTCCTCTTTTTAAGCCAATTACCCTGACTAACACAGCATGGTACCGTCATTATTGGTTGGTGTGTGTTCCTCTTTTAACTAGTTATTGTGAAGTAGACAAGGAACATTATAAACCCAATGACCCACCCAAACCCTCGAACATTCTCATCAACATATTGCTCTTGGGGCTCTCTCTTCTCTCATGTTCTGGTTTCCCCACACAGGAAACCACTACCCTGAATTTTGTGTGTGTTATTTTCTTGCTTTGAGAACATATATATTTATAGTTTTTTTCAGATACATATGTATGGCTTAACAATATGTTGTTTAAATTTTCTTTTTACAAAAAGTGTGTTCCAGAAATCCCAGACTTGCTTCTTCTCTTTCAACGTATGTTTGCAAAATCCATCCATGTTACTGCATGGAGTTGTAGTTCATTCATTTTAAATGTTGTAAAATAACCATCTGTGTGTACAACACAATTTATTCCACCACTCTCCCGTGGGTAGGCGCTTAGCTTCTCACGTGTTTCTGTTGGGTCTACCCTTGGGTTGGAAATTACTGGGCTTCGTGTTGTACGAAGTTCAGTTTATGAGACAAAGCCAAGTTGATTTTGAAATTTATTGTACCAATTCTTACTCTCACCAGCTACATATAAGAGATTCTGTTGAACTAGCTATCTACAAAATCCAGCATTGTCAAATTTCTTAATTTTTGCAAAGCTAAGTAGCCTTGACTTGCATTTTTACTAATGACGTTAACATCTTTCCATGTTAATAGCCATGTATATTCTCTTCTTTGAAATAACTTTCACTATCTTTTGCCAGTTTTTCTAATGGTTTACTTTCTTTTTCATACTGATTTGTAAAAGTTCTTTGTATACATTTGGATACTAATTCTCACTTTTCACTTCTGTTTGCGGTCTGTCTTTCAGCTTTTCAAGTGTCTTTTGATGATGCAAGCTCTTTATTTGAAAGGTGGTCAAATTTATTAATCTTTTAGAGTTAGTGACTTCTGTATTCTCTTTTTAAATATTCATCTACATTTTCTTTTTCAAGTCTTAAAGTTTTACATTGAATGCCTTCACCTACCTGGAGTTGATTTGCGTGCACTGTGTGAGTTGAGGACCTAATTATAGTTCTTCCGTATAGCTAACTGAGTTTTCCAGCTTCACTTATGAAATAGTCCTCTCTCACCTCACTGTGTTAGTTAGTTTTTATCATTGTGACCAAAATATCTGACAAGAATGATTTTGAGGAGGAAGAGTTTATTGGAGGCTCATCGTTTCAGAGGCTCAGTCCATGGTCAGCTGCCTCCATTGCTCTGTGCCTCAGATGAGGCAGAACATCATGGAGGAAGGGCATGGCAGAGGAATGTTGATTAGCCCATGGCAGCCAGGTAGATGGGAAAGAGAGAGAGTTCAAGGCTGCGACACCTGTGATCTACTTTCTCCTACCACACCTCATCTGCCTATGGTTACTACCCAGTAGTCCATTCAGCAATCAGTGGATTAATCCAGCAAATGGATTAATCCACTTATGAGGTCTGAACGCTAACCATTGCCCAAAAGCCTCACCTCTGAACCCTGCTATCTTAGGGATGCTGCTTCCAATACATGAGCTTTTTAGGGGCCACTTCATATCCAAAACAAAACATCCACCAACCTGCCTTTCCATCTCTGATTAACAGTGAGATTGCATCTTTGGGATTTTCTGCACAGATGACTAGGCTCTCTGTGAATCCAGAACATTTTCCTTCATCTTTTCTGTTGTATGCTTTTTACTTTTTTTTTTACTTCTTCTCCTGCTCTCCAAAAATGATATTGAGGAGAACCAAGGAGGGCAGGCATGTTTGCCTTGTTCCAAATCTAATGGAAAAAGCACTTAGGTCTTTCTTTCTTTCTTTCTTTCTTTCTTTCTTTCTTTCTTTCTTTCTTTCTTTCTTTCTTTCTTTCTTTCTTTCTTTCTTTCTTTCTTTCTTTCATTCTTTTCCCCTCCCTCCCTCCCTCCCTCCCTCCCTCCCTTCCTTCCTTCCTTCCTTCCTTCCTTCCTTCTTTCCTTCCTTCCTTCCTTCCTTCCTTCCTTCCTTCCTTCCTTCCTTCCTTCCTTTCTTTCTTGCCACATAATAACTATGAGCTTAGCTGGAAGTTTCTCATAGATGACCTTTATCAGTTTGGGCAAATTTCCTTCTATTCCTAATTCACTGAGAGGGCTTTTCCCTCCTCATAAATTAATGCTAAACTTTGTCAACTGAGATTTGTCATTTACTGAGATGACCACATTTTCTTTTTAGTCTGTCAATATAGTGATATACACTGGTTTTTAAACATTAAGCCAATTTTCTGTAAGTGGAATAAATTCTGCTTGACCCTCATGTTATAGTCTCTTTTTTGGATTCAATTAGCTAAAATTTTGTTAAGCATTTTTTTAACCTATATTCATAAATGATGTATCTTTGGTTTGGTATGGGGTAAAGCTATCTTTCTAGGTTGTAATGGAAATTTTTTTCCTCTTTCATTTTCTGGAAGCATTTGTATAAATTTGCTCAGTTTTTGCTTAAATGTTTGGTCAGAGTCACTCCTGAAGCAGTCAGGTCCTGATTTTCATTTATGGCTAGATTTTAAATTATAGATTCCATTTTCTTTAGTGGATGTAGGGCTATTTGAGTTATCTATTTCTTCTTGAGTAACCTTGAATTTTTTTTTTTTTTTGGTCTTTCAAAAAATTTGCACTTTTCACCAAAGTTGCTAAATTTATTGGTAGAAGTTATCCATAATATTTCATTATTGTGTTTTTAATATCTTTACGATCTTCTGCAATTTCCCCTCTTTCATTCCTGATATTGATTCTCCTCTCTTTGTTCAGCATCAGTCTAGCTGGAAGTTTAGCAAGTTTATTGATCTTTTCAAAGAACTATGTTTGTTTTCATTTATTTTTTCTATTGTGTTTGTTTTATTTCTAATTTATCATCTCATCTTTATTATTCCATTATTTCTCTATACTTAGTGCTTAATTTGCTCTTCTTTTTCTACTTCCTTAAGGAGGGGAGGACCCAGATTATTGATCAAAACTTTCTCTGTTCTAATAGCATTGAATGCTACAAATTTATCTCTAATTGCTGCTTTAGCTGTCTCTCACCAATTTTGAAATTCTATGTTTTCCTTTTTGATCAGTTCAAAATATTTTCTGCTTTCTATTGTGATTACTTTCTTGATCCATGGGTTATTTAGAAGTATTCTTAATTTCAAAACCTTGAGATATTTTCCAGATATATTTCTGTTAGGAGTTTGTACTTCAATTCGTTTGTAGTCACTCTATTTTGAAGTCACATTTTATTTTGTAAATCCATTTTTATTTTCTTTTGAACTGATTTTAGGCTATAGAAAAGTTGCAAAATGTGTACAGAACAATTCTCTATATTCCTCATTCCACTTCCCCAATGATAACATTTTATATAATTGTGGTACAATTGTCAGAATCAAGACATTATCATTGGTACAATACTTTAAAGTAAAGGACATGTTGTAATTTTGCCAGTTTTTCCATTAATTTCATTGTTAGGTTCCAGGATAGCTATTCAGTTTCCTACATTGCATTTAGTTATTTTTCTTAAGTTTCCTGCACTAACAATTCTTCAAATCTTTCCTTATCATGTCTTTCATACTTTCAAAGATTATTTGTGGTTTATTTTGTCAAATTCCCCTCAATTTGGGTTTGTTTGTTATTTTTTTCAAGACTGGACAGAGGTTTTTGTCTTATCAGCAAGAATACACAGTGGTGGTGTTGGATTCTCCTTGGAGCATCATATTGTAGAGCTCTTGATGTTGACCTATCTTATTACTGATTCTGATTGCCTGTTCAAGAGGTTCCTGTCAGGTTTTTCAACCATAAAGATAATATCTTTTTTTCAATTTTTTAAAAATGTTTTTATGAGTGCATTATAGTCCTACGTAAGAGTGGGGTTCATTTGACATAATCATACATGAATAGAATAGAATTTGCTCCATTTTAGTCCCCAGTACTTACTCTTTCCCTCTCCTCCTCCCTCCTTCTATTCCCCTTCTTCTACTCTGCTGGTCTTCCTTCTAGTTATTTATCATTTTTAGAATTGGTGCTTTATAATATACATAAAGTGGAATTCACTATGATGTATTCATATATGTAAGTAAAATATACATAGTTAATAAATACCTTGGGAGAGATATTTTAAGACTGTTCAAATTCTGTTTCTTATCACATTTCCACCACTAGGTTTAGAATCTCTAAGTGGATTTTGTCTGCAAGGATTAGTACTGTGGTCTTTGTCCAGCAGTGCTTCTCCATCTCCCCCTTCCTTCTGCACTGATTGGAAGAGCTGTGCTTTCCTCCCTACTGGAGCTTTGGATGTCAGAAATGCTTCAGTTTAATCCCCATTACTCTTTTAACATTGTTTTAGCTTGATGACACCAAAAGATGTTCCAGGATCTTCTTATATTTTCCCTATCTCAGTCCTGGAATCAGCTACTTAATCAAAGAACTTTGGCTCCTTTTATTGGAGAATGGTATTTAGAAACCAAGATCTGAGAACTAGTTGTGCTCACTCCTACTGGAATGTCATTTTTTCTAGGCCCTCTAGTGGACAGAGCTCCTAGCACACACGGTGTACCTCTCTCTCCTTTCCTGTGTACCTATCCTCTGCCTATCTGCCCCTCTACCCATTCATCTATCCCCTAAGAACCCTATCTCTTTACTGACATTTGTGTTACAATCTAATATTGCAGAGTTTTTTAAAATTTATAATGTCTTTCTCCAATAATAAGGAATCTGGTTTGTTATCTAAAATACTTTTGTGCTTTCACGATCATTTCTTTTTCTAATTTATCTGCTAAAAGTTTACAAAGTATCTGTGTGTGATTTTTAAAGTTTCCTTTGATTCTACAGTTATTGTCTCCTTGGTCATTTCATATTTTGTGTATTAGTGCCTTCTTCTTATCCTTGATTAGGTTGGCTAGTGTTTTGTAAATTTTACTAATTTTTAGGTTTTTAATTTTTAAATAACTTTTTAAAATTTATTTTTTGTGTGGTGCTGAGAATCAAACCCAGTGCCTCACCTGTGCTCTACAACTGAGCTACAACCCCAGCCTCAGATTTTACTAATTTTTAAACCAAGATTTTGATTTTTTTGGCTGCCTCATCTTTCTCCATTTTTATCTCTGTTAGGCACCCCACCTTTTCGGGGGACTTGTTTTGTTGTCATTGGTCTAATTTTTTGAACAAAGAACTTAATTAGCTTAATTTTGTTTTCATGTTTATTGCTTAGCATATTAAGGTAGGAAGTTTTCCTCTGATCACTGCTTTTTTAAAAATATTTATTTTTTAAGTTGTAGGTGGACAGAATATCTTTATTTTATTTTTATGTGGTGCTGAGGATCGAACCCAGTGCCTCACGGGTGCTAGGCGAGTACACTACCACTGCGCCGTAACCCTACTCCCTCTGATCCCTGCTTTAAATGCATCTTGCAGATTCTGATATGGAGTGTATTTGCTGTCACCACTTGGCTCACGCTTGTAATCCCAGCCCTTAGGGAGGCTGAGACAGGAGAATGGCGAGTTCAAAGCCAGCCTCAGCAACAGCAAGGCGCTAAGCAACTCAGTGAGACCCTGTCTCTACATAAAACACAAAATAGGGCTGGGGATGTGGCTCAGTGGTTGAGTACTCCTGAGTTCAATCCCTGGTACAAAAAAAAAATTTTTCAGAGACTCAATATAATTTCAGCTTGTACAATTCCTTTGCCTAGGAGTTGTTTAGTAGATGGTTCAAAGTTTCCAGATAGGAGGACTTCCATGTTTTTGTTAGTAATGCAGCTTCGAGGTGGTCGAGAGTACTGTTGGTAATATTTTTATGTTTATGACTTTTTGCAAATGTGCTTTAGGTATTTAAGACTGTGTGCTACTGTCAGGATGCAGACCTTAGTTAGTGTCTATAAGATCTACCCTTCAGGTCCCCTGCAGCGGGTGAACGTCACCTGTCTGGAGGGATAGTGCCCAGGTACCCACTTCCAGAACCACTTCCTGTCTTTCAGGATTCTTGGCCTCGCAATTCAAGTTGACCAGGAGCCTTCTTATGAGCCTTTGTGTCTTGTGGGGGACTCTTTGTGTCTATAACCTCCTTCATTCCATCCTCCTTCTCTTGTGGTATGGTGACTGCCTCTCCCATCAGGCCCTGGCTGGGAGCCGTGACCATGGGCTTCTGATTCACTGCTGGGTCTCGAGGTCTCAGCACAGAGCCCGAGCATGTGAGGGCTGAGGAAATACTTTCTGATGAGATCAACGTGGGGCTCTACTCCCTGGGACCGTTTGAGGTTAATCGTGGCAATTAGGCCTCGATTAGGCAATTAGTTCCTACAAGATGGGTGAGGGTCACAGCGAGAATGGCATACAATCACCTGTGCCCAGCACTCAGTAAGTGCTCAATAAATAACGGCTGTCGTTACTAGGGAGTCACCAGTGGGCTTCATTCTGTTGTGAAGTCCTCTCTGAAATGTGGTTTGAGAAAGTAAATAATAAAAGACCATAAGCATATAACTGAGGGTGTTTGAGAAAATAACCAATATAGCAGAGATCCAGGATTATAGCCACATTAGCAAGTTCACAAAAGCTCTGGCCCGCAGTATTGATGATTTGCTATTTGGAAAAGTAAATATTCTGGCAATGTTCTAGGACAACGCGCTTTGGAGAAACACTGAAAAGTACATCCAGAAAAATATGATCCCAAGTGGTCTTGGCGGAGTTGCAGATCAATGCGGAGACAGAAGAATTCAAACAACTATTATTCTGGAAAGACAGCTTCTCAAGTATGGACCAGCCACTTGGTGGAAGGGAAGCTCTTTGTGTGCATGATGTGTGAAAAGTTCGTGTCGTACCCCATGCCTGAAACCTTCCAATGTCTCTCTGTTGAATGAAGAGAAAGCCCAGCTCTCCAGGGCCCCCTAGACCCTGCGATCTGTCCCCTGCCCCATCTCTCAACTCTTCCACTTTCCCTTTGCAAGTTCTTCCTAGCACCTCCCACTCACGCTGGCCTCAGGGCCCCTGCACTTGCTGCCTGGAGGGCTCTTCCTCCAGGTCTCTGCACAGCTTCATTCTCACTTCAAATGTCACTTCCTGCAGGGAACTCTAGCCTGCCCAATCCAGACTCACCCTCTGTCCAATTCTGTACCTGTCATCCTCTAAAATAATAGTGTATCTATTTGTTTATTGTCCATCTTATTTACCCACGTCTCTAGTGCCCAGAACAGTGCCTGGCCTACATCAAAGCTCCTGGACTTGTGAAGAGGCTCCTTCCTGCTAAACATGTACCAGAGTGAAAATATCAAGCTGAAGTCCATTTACTACACCTGATCTACGGATCAGCACAGCGTAGCCCAGCCTCCCTAAAGACGCTCGGGACACAACCTGCACCCACAGCTGGGCAAATCATCCCAGAGCGCACTTTACAATAAGATGTGGACCACTTCATGTGTTTTATTGAACACTTACCTCCACAAGATGCTAGCCACACAGTACATGCAGGGTCCGCGGCACTTGGCTTTGGGATCACAGGGCTCACCGGGCGCTGTGGCTCTCGGCCACACCCAGCCTCAGGAGACTGATGCCACATATTCTGGGGAAACGATCAGAATTAGAAGTCTGGTCTCTACTGAATGCTATTGCTTCTCAAGTTGCATAAGTTGGTGACCCATTGTAGTTGGCACTCAAACTTCGGTGGCAGCTGCTGCTTCGGAGTGCGTGCATGCCTCAGGCGAGTTTTTGCCTGAGCGGTGTGGCCATCGGCAAAAGCCTTGCTCCCTCCAGTCCAGTCAGATGACACCCAGCACAGCCAGGTTTCAGAATCCACTAACAGTGTTAGCCATGGTTGATACATACGTGTTTATTATTGCATCTTATTCTGGAAAGTAGCTGTGGAAGAGTAATCCTCACGAGGAAGACACAGAAGAGTCACCAGGAGGCATTCAGGATCAGAAAAAGGCCACTTACCCAGGAGGCCAGGGACAGCAACTCGGGGAAGAGGGGCAGTGGTTGTGCCTCTGTCTTGCTTTGTCACCTGGAGTCCTCGTGTTTCTCTGAGCCTTGGCTTCTGCATCTGGCATATGGGGACGTGTGCCAACACGCATTGAAAGGACAAAAGAAAGATGATCCTTATTCCTGCACCATCCAGACCACGATCCAGGGATGAGTGCCGGGGACATGTTCTTCCCCAAAGCACGACCAAGAGGTGGGAGGACTTTGGATGAAGCCACCACAGGAGACTCTCCCTGGCTGGCTCATTTACGGAACGCTCTGGGGAATAGCAGCCGCAGGAAGCTGAGGCTTGATTTCCCAGGGCGGGCAGGCGAGGGAGGCCTCTCTTGGACATAGAGAAGAACAGTTAATTATGCTCCCTCTTCTCTGAGAGCGGATTGCTGCTGGGGCCTGCCCACCTGGGGTCGGAGCACCAGGACCGACTGTCCTTCTCCCAGGTGTGACTGTATCTTTAGCAAGTGCTCCTGGGAAACTGTCACTCACACTCTGCTTGGCTCCACAAAGGATCCCAGAAGGAAAAGCTGGGTAGCAGAGGATGGCAGAGCCAGCGTCACGTCTGTCTGCCACGGCTCGGGTCTGCAGAGGGTCTGGGCAGGCGTTGGGGGGTCTGCATCCGACTAAGGAGTTATCTGGAGTGAGGCCCCATGCCCCCAGGCAGTGCCCGTCACTGACCGGAGCCCAGGTGGAGCCCGGATTACACAGCATCCAGAAATGCGCAAAGAAGCCCCTATCTCAGTAGTGGCCACCATGTGCCTTTTCCATTGCCAAGGTTATTTCTTCTAATTCTCCACAGAACCCAGTGACTTGAGAACATTGAGATGAGGGAAGTAAAGTGACCTTTTTAATCACATGGTCAGTGAGGGGTGGATTTGAACCCAGTTTATAGATGCCAAAAAGCTATGGTCTTCTGTGGTGGGTGCTGGGAAGGGAGAGGAATCGGAGGGGTTGGCGGAACTGTTTGAGATGATGTGAAAGGAAAAGGAGGAAAAAGGAGAGAAGGAGCTGGAGGAGAGGAGAAGGAAATGCAGAAAGAAGAGATGGTGCAAGCAGCGGGAACGAGGGACAAAGAGAAGTGGGGGCGGGAGGCCAGTGGCAAGGCTGCTGTATTAGTTTCTTCTTGCTGCTGTAACAAATTGCCACACACTCAGTGGACTAGACCAAGGCAGACGGTTTCCCTCACAGGCATGGAGGTCAGAAACCTGAAATGAGGTTTAGGAGACTGAAACCAAGGTGTGGGCAGGGCTGGCTCCTGCTGGGGCTGCAGGGGACAGCCTGATCCGAGGACTTGCCCAGCTTCCCGTGCGGCTCTGTTCTTTGGCTTGCGCCCGCCTCCATTTTCCAAACTGTGGTCTCTGCTGCTGTCATCTCGTCCTCTTGTCCTCTGACTCTCAGTCCTCACCTCTGCATGAGGCTCACCCAAGTCATCTGGGAAAACCAACCATCTCCAGAGCTTCACCTATCCCGCCTGCAGTCTTTCCTGCAGAAAGTGGCACTCACGGGGCCAGGGATGCGCAGGAGTACCATTCAGCCTGTCAGAATGAAGAGGAAAAGATGGAGAGGAAAAGCATAGGAAGGTGTGAGGGAGGTGAGGAGGGGAGAGGAAAGTGGGGGTGCGAGGACCTTGACAGCCCTGGGCCTCTGCCGGGGTCTGTCCTCTGAGCAGTGGGAGCGGAGCTGGGAAGGGGCCTACAGAACCCCAGCCAGGGCACTCGGCCGCTGTGCTTCTGCCCTGCAGGGGCCTCCCAGGTCCTGTCTTTTCTTGCTTCCCATCTGGAGGTGCCCTCCCCATTCCCCTGTGCTCCCTCTTACGCCCCCTCCTCTCCTCCTCCCAGGCTCTGACTGATGCGGCCAGCCTGAGCCTGCAGACACCTGCTGGCTCCTGCACCCCCTTGCTCCCCGCCCAGCCCCCTGTCATCTCCAATCACTCCAGCACCAAACACTCTGCCAGATTCACCCTGGCTGCCCCTGGTCTTGCTCGGCCTTTGGATGCCAGTGCTGGGTCCTGGCCAGTCAGCAGGCCTTGGGGGACTGATCCCTGGGGACTCCAAGGTCAATGGCTTATTAGCCCCTCCTTCTAGGGCCCTGGGGCTTTCAAAAAGCAATCTGTGCATTGCAGCTGCTCCAGCACCAGCGTCCCCTTTCCTCCTCTATCCCCGTCCCAAGCAAAGTCACTGTCACTTAGGACACCACCATTTCTTTGTGGAAGAGGACTTCCATTTCCTGAGCACCTGTGTACCAGGGGCTTTGCAGACAGGACCCCAGGTAATCCTCAGAACATCCCAGGGAAGACAATATTCCCTCACCTCCACGTCACAAACTAGAAGACTGAGGCATAGAGAGGGCAAGCATCCATGCAGGGACACACAGCACCCTTCCTCTTTGTCTCTCCCTGTGCTCATCCATCCATGCACCATCCCCAGTTACTGAGCACCTTCCATGGCCTTATGATTGGTGCACTGGATTGAAGTGAGTCCCCCAAACAGTCTCAATTCTTGGTACCTTTGAATGTGATCTTCTCTGGAAATAGTCTCTCAGACATAATTAAGCTGAGGTCAGATCCAAGGGGACCCTAATCCCATGACTGGAGGGAGTCCTTATAAGAACAGGGAAATGAAAACAAA
Organism: Geosciurus inauris; assembly: GCA_004024805.1. NCBI lineage: Eukaryota > Metazoa > Chordata > Mammalia > Rodentia > Sciuridae > Geosciurus > Geosciurus inauris. The sequence goes on along the minus strand of PVHX01008240.1, from coordinate 5,925 downwards.
GACCGGCCGGGGGGGAGGGAGGAGCCAGGTGAAGACGGGCAGACCAGGGCACTGCTTCTGCAGCCCCAGGAAGGCCAAGGGCCCAGGCAGCTGGGAGGATCACTGGGGTTTCTCCCACCAGGGCCTCTGGCCTTGGACAGGTCATTCGGGACACCTGCATTGTAGGCTTCTGAGCTCCTGAGCTGTGAAAGGAGGGACATTTTTTGCTTTAAGCCTCCCATCTGTGGTAATTTGCTTTGGTGGCCCTGGGAAGCTAACGCAGATGACATTTAGCCCTTGCTACAACAGAATGGGAGCAATTTTCTTTTGGTTCAGATGGGGAAACTGAGGCTAGACAAGGAAGATATGTTGGCGAGTACCTGCAGCCAGCTGAGCAGGTCTGCAATTTCGACCCAGCCCCAGCAACCCCAAAGCTTCACCTCCCAACCAGGAGTGGATCATGGCCTGCCATCTTGGATCCTCCAGCCCTGTGTACCCTGAGCTACCCAGGTATCTAGTCTCTGGGCCCTGGCCCTAAAGATGACACCATGGCCCTGGATGCTGCCCCATGGTGGCATCCCTGAGGTTTCCGAGCAGAGGTGGGGAAATGCTTCTCACCACACTCCGGCTGGCCAAAGAAGTGTGTCCACTGGGACCTGTGAGCGGGGTCATTCGGGGTTTGTCATAAAGGAGGTGGGGGTGAGGGGGCAGGTGAGCTGGTGGCAGGAACTGTGGGAGGAGGATGCCCGTCACGCCTGCCAGGGAGGCCCAGCCCTCCTTGCCCATTACAGGACATCGGCCAGCCGCCTCCGCCCACCCTCACCCCAACCTGGGACCATGAGTCCTAGAATCTCTGTCCTTCCCCCTCGAGCCCCCGGGGGACATTTTGGAGTGTCCACGCCTTGTCATTCAGCCACCCCTGGGTCCCCATCCATCACAGCAGTATTTTCACTTTGGATAATGGAAGTCCAAAAAGTGAAAGGCCTTGTCCAGAAGCTCATGGCATCCTCTGAAAAGGTGTGTTTCAGGTCCTTGTCCCTGGACTTCAGGAACATAGCATGTTAAGTCAGAGAGCAGCCCCAGCAGGTGGCAGGCCAACCAGGACAGAGAGCAGAACCCAGGAGAGGTGATGTAGAAGGGCACTTGCATACACTGAGCAGGCCGAATGCCGGGGCGGGGCTAAGGCCTGCCTGTCACCGTCATGCTTTATTAGAGTCACCCATGTCCATTTTGCAGATGCAGAAAGGAAGCCTCCCAGGCTGCCCACGCCGGGACCACCAGCTCCTGAGGCCTGAGCTGGGTTTGAACCCAGTTCTGCTCCCTCTAAAGCCCCTGAACTGTCCCCAGCTCTGCAGCCTGGTTCCCAGGCCACACCCTCCCAAACAGGAATCCAATCTGCAAACCAAGTGTGCAGGCCTTGGCAGGCGGCAGGCACACAGAGATTCGTTTACAGCACATGCCCAGCTGGGCTGCTCGGAGAGCCATCCCCGGTGTTGGCAGCCGCCGCACCCCCAGCCTCCGCTTGCAAAAGAGATTGAAGCCACATGTTCGGAGGCCACAGGATGATTGCTAGAAGGATGCCCGGCTCAGCAGCAGGAGGCACAGCGCGTCCCTGGGACTCACCTTGCTCCTGGCTCCAGCCCCACAGCCTCCCTGGGACTTACCTTGTTCCCGGCTCCGGCCCCACAGCCTCCTCTTGCCAACTTGTGCCCTCCTCAAATTCTAGCCCCCCGGAGGCTGAGGGTGGCGGAGCCCTGGCCAGCTGGGACCAAGCAACTCAGAAGATGGCAGGTGCCAGGGCAGTTCAGCCGGGACATGCTGGCCCCACTGGGGCAGCCTGGGCTCTGGCCAGCCTGGTCCTGGACCTCTCCTGCCACCGTGGAGTCTGGAGTCTCACTTGCACTCAGCCTTTGCTCTGGGGCAGACTGTCTTCCCTCTGTGGGCCTCAGTGTCCCTTTCAGAGATGGAGGGGCTCCAGGCACAGGGGCTTCTCAGGTCCTGAGCCCCAGCTGGCTGTGCATGGAAAGCGGCCCCTGGCAGGCACAGGTGGGCCAGGGGGAGGAGGAGGGGCGGCACCGGGCCACACGGGCTGAGGGCGCGGGTTCCCGGAGCCCAGGCAGCACACGTGTGTTTCGAATTTTCTTTCAAGCCGTGGGGCTTGCCCTGTCCCTCCCCGCCCCCTGTGCTGGGCTAGGATCAGTTTGGAAGGAGAGCAGCAGGCGCAGTTGGGGGAGGGGTGCTGGAGCAGGAGGGCCGGGAACCATTTCTGGATTAGGTTACCTGGCAGCGTCACAGGCCCCTCGTGGGGTGAGGTGAGGCACGGGAGGTGGACGCAGCTGTGTCCCGAAGTGCTGGTCAGTGGCCTCAGTGCAGGTCAGCCCTGCAGCCCCAGCGCGTGCGGTAGGCCAGGACCCTGACATCCAGGGCTCATCAGGCCACAGCAGCCAGGTGGCCTTGGCTGTTACCTGACCTCTGTGAGCCTCAGTGGTTGGATCTGTGAAATGGGGCCTAAATGGATGTCACAGCTCTAGGAGTTTCATAAAGTTAGCCAGGGGCGGGCTTAGTGCAGGTAGGTGGCCGGCTGGCCCCGGGCTTCCCTGCCTGTGAGGAAGAGGGGCTGGAGGGTGGAGCAGGGTCCCTTGCATGGGGACCAGGAAGTCACAGAGTCAGCCCTTGGATTGCCAAGGCCACAGAGGCCTAAATGAGGCCCCAAAAGCAAGTCACTCTCACAGCCTCCTGACATTCTTTGTTGGGTCACCTTGAGTCAGACTCCTGAACCTGTAAGGCCCATCTGTACAAGTCCTGGTGAAATCTGGTTTTAGCAGGACTCCCCCCCACCCTGCCCACCTTGATACCTGATCACCCTTGATATCTGGTGGGCTCCTCATCCTCCTCCAATGTCTGATCACCTGGCCTGTCTTCAGCCAGCATCCTGCCAGGTGGGTTTAGCCAGGATCCCCCTCGCCCCCATGTTTCCTCTTAGTCACCCTCTGACCCCAGCCTGTTCCCCGGCAGCCCCCCTTCCTGGTTCCAGCTATATTCAGAGGTGAGCCCAGCTCTATCCTGCAATCTCTTCCCCTCTGTTCTAAACATCTGGAGTAAAAGCTATTTTTTAAAACACTCCTTTGGCTCTGGCTTCCTTGGCAGAGGGCAAGGGGTGTCTGTGTTGTTGGAAGCCACAGCCCCCCACCTCCCCACCTGGCCCCAGAGCTGCTTTCTCCTCTGGTGGCCAAGTGCCTGCTTGGGTTTATCCCCTGCCTATGCCTGTCTCCTCCTGAGCCCTGAACCCAGCATCTGCCCAGAGGCATTTGGGTCGCAGCTCGCCTTGGGGATAACTGGCATTTGGGTGGTGGGCAGCTTAATAGTTCTTCTGTCCCCTCAGTCTGGGGCTGCCCCTCTAGAATGTGGCAGGCCTGCCTCCCAGGTTCCAGGCCACCTGTTCTGGACCTTTTGAGGGTCACAGGGTCCCTTGAGAATCATAGGAAATGAGGCCACTCACCCCTGGGAAAATGCACCCCCAGCACCACCCTGCCACCAACTCCCTCGGGGACTTTAAATCAAGAAGAACCTTAGCGTGGGGGTTCAACACTCAAGCTGCCTTCCTGCGGGAAAGCCAGTCCCTGGGCTGTGAACTCCAGCTTTGATCCCTGCTCAAGGGGAGCAGAAAGGACCTTAGTCTCATGTCATGGGATCCCAGTTGGACTCTGGTGTCCAACTCCCAGGGAAGGCCCTTGCCACCTGGTCCTGCCCTAGAAGCTGTCCATGTAGATGAGGCCTCCCCTCCCAGACCTCGGAGGACACTGTCACTTCTGTATGTCAGAACAAGAGGCTGTGCTGGTCCCGGTCTACCCTCACTTTACAGATGGGGAAAACAAGGCTCAGAGATGCCCCCAGGGTCAGCCATGGTCAGGGTCACCCTCAGATTTTGGCATCTGAGGCCCAGAGCAGGAGAGGGCCTGGTGCAGGGAACCCAGTGGATGGCAGGTCAGCCAGCCAGGCCCCTCAGAGGGGGGAGCCCCACCTGTCCCCACCCTTCTGCAACCGACGGGAAGTGGCTTGGAACCCAGAGGTTTCCCCTGCCAGAGCAGAGCTGGGAGAACAGATGGCCGATTCATCCCTTCAAACTTGGCACCTCGAACAAAAGAAATAACATGTGTTTGGCTGCTGGATCTTTTCCTCAGGTTCCCAGGCAGGTGACTGGAAAGTCTGATGGAAAGAAAGCACCCACTCGCCTCTCTCAGGACCCAAACCACAGCCTGGCCCGCCATTGTTCTGCGGCTCCTGCCTGCTCCCTCCTCCTGGCTGTCCAGGCCTCTCTAGCAGTGTGTGTCCCCCAGAGCCAGCCCCGGGGTGGAGGGCAGGCTCCTTGCTGTGCTCCTCACACCCTCAACCGGCCTCTGAGCACCCACTGTGCACAGGGGAAGGCTGGGGGGGACTGCGGGCTGCAGGTCTGTCCCTAGGTGGCAGGCCAAGAGAGAGTGACTGCACAGCTGCCGTGGGCCTTTTCCCTGGGGCCAACATGCCCACTTCATGGATCTCAGAGAGGTGGCTGCCCTGGGGTCTGGACCTGGGCCCCCGGCCTTGCCAGGCCTGCAGTCCACCAAGGGGCTTTGGTGTCTGGGGAGGGAAACATCCATGGAGAAGTTCAAGACGTGGCCAAGGCTTCCTGAGCCTTTTGCTGTGGGGAGCAGGGCCCCTCTGTCAGCCCTGTGCGGGGATGCCAACCACCAGTGCTCAGCACATGTCGTGGGCCTGGCATTTGACAGCCGCTCCACTGTGGCCCCCTTACTGGGCTCGGGTTTTTATGTATCTTTGTGTTACAGATTTTTTAAAAAAGGAAACTCGGGTAGAGAAATGATGTATCAAGTCCCACAACCAGTTAAGGGTACCAGCTGGGACTCTTTCCACTGTCTCAACTGTTTCTCTGTCCTCCACCCCCAGTGCCGGCCGCCCCAGCCCCAGGGAGGGTGTTAATGAGGCCGTGCAGGGAGGAGCAGGGGCCAGGAGGTGCCGGCAGGTCTTCCTGTGGTGGCCAGACTGGGGCCTGGCGCCACACTGGCCCGCGTGTGATGGTGGCTGATACCCCTCTGGGGTGGGGTGGGACCCTGCCCGTGTTTGGACCATGCCAAGATCCCGCCCTGGAGACCCAGAGTCTGTCCCAAGCCTGTCCTCTTCACTTTGGGCTCCCAGGGTGGTGTAGCCGGGGCGGGGAATGCCCAGGCCAGCCAGCGGGCTGAGAAGCTCAGGAGGGGGTGACGCTTGAGCAGCAAGACCTCAGAGGCCTGCTCTCCTTTGTTTTCTCTTTCTTTCTCTGTTCCTGGGTGACTCAGGGGTCAAAGAGTTTGTGGGGCAATGGCAAAATGGGAATCAAGAGGCCTCGTTTTAGTCCCAATTCTGCTGCATGACCCTGGAGTGTCCTTTGCCCACTCTGGGCCTCAAGCTGCTGGGGAATCGCCTGGACCACAGTTGAGAGTCCTCAGGCCCCTGAACTCAGGCCCCAGGATCTCAGGCACGCAATGCTTACCTGTTTCAGCACACGGCCCTCCAAGAGGCAGCTCTGGCCTCCGTGGACAGGGGTTGAAAGAGGGAAATAAATACATGAAAAGGCCTCTAACCGACAAACCCAGGCCTGCTAGCCTGGGCTCTGCTGCTACCTGCGCCTCACCCCTCTGTGGCTTGAGAGACGTGTTTCAGCCCATAGACCCTTCCCGCGCCGCCCCCTCCCCGCATCGACTCCCCTTACAGCTCTGGCTCAGAAAAGCCTGCTTCAAAATTTGGGGTCAGGAATGATCAGAAAGAGAAGGTTGCCAAAGATCTCTAAGAAGATTCCAGGAAGCGACGGAGCTTCTAGAAAGAGAATCCCACAACCTCACTTCAACTACCTCCACTTCCACCTCCACCTCCACCAACACCTCCACCTCCACCACCTCCACCTCCACCTCCACC